>DWON01008170.1:0-12327 GCA_018251015.1 Phocides pigmalion okeechobee
TGTGGAGGTGCTGTATGACTTGGACACACAGCACCTGCCCATATTGGTCACGTTGGGCCTCGGGGCAGAGTGAGTGGAGTTCCCAGGCTCCGCAACAACACGGACTGGGAAAAATTTAAGACATACTTTGATATTAATAACATAAAATTTTGCGGTTCGCTCGCCTCGCCGGAGGGGGTCGAGGCCGCGGCTCGCGTTGTGGAAGATGCGTTTAAGAAAGCTCTGGCGGCTTCGACCACGGTGGAGACGAACCGCTACAGAATAAGGATCCCAGCCCGTCTTGACGACTTGCCAAAAAGCGAAAGGCTGCGTGAGCTTTGAGCGCGCACCCGATGCCCCCGTGCCAAGCGTGACTTGAACGCGTTGGCCGAACGGCTGTCTGTCTGTGAGATGGCGGAGTTGCGAGGGGCTACCTGGGAGATGCGAATCGACCAGGCTGGCGAGTCACAGACGTCGCTCCATCATCTTAACCCCTCTCCTAGACGGATTGGAAGGACGAGTACACGCGGCCATGGACTGCGCGGAGATGTTTGCGGAGTACAAGGAAGAGCTCTTCTCTCCACACCCCGCCGCACCGAATGTCTCCGCACACATAGAGCATATAGAGGGTAGAGTAAGGGACTACGTTCATGTTCCACCCCCGAGTTTCGAAGGGTTGACGTAGAAGAGTGTGGGACGTTGTGCTCCCATTGTTCGCGGATGACAGCGCGTCCTTTGCGTCGTTCCGTCAAGCTGAGGTCACTGCGACTAGGATGCTGCGTATGCTCGACTGCCTGTGTGGCTCGAAAAGTGACGCATAACCGTTAACGTCGGTAAAACGGTCGCAATATTATTCAGCCACAAGCGTATCATGCTGCCGCTGCTGAGGTTCCGTGATACGGAAATAGCTTGGCAGTCTCTAGTCAAGTACCTTAGATGCAATATTGATCGCTCGTTGCGTCTGATCCCGTAGGTGGACCACATGCTCCATCAAGCCCGAGCGGCCCGAGTGATGCTCCGATCGGTGTTGACATCCCGGTTACCGTTATGAACGAAACTAGGGATCTACAAGAACTATATTCGTTCACATCTCACCTACGCAGTGCCAGCATGGTATGCGTTGGTATCAAGGTCGCAACGCAAGCGTCTTCAGGCGCAGCAGAACCTGGCCCTGCGCACCATCGTGGGAGCCGGTCGCTAGGTCCGGAACTACGTGGTGGCGCGCGATCTCCGAGTGGAAACACTCGATGAGTTTGTGACCCGGCTGGCGCGCCCTATGTACGCGCGTGCCGATCACGGTACACTCCCTCGTCTAAGGGGAATCGTGCCCCTACACGATCTATCAGCCGGCGGCCGAACACACCCACTGAAGCTGTTGAGCCGGACAGAGTTCCCCGAACACCTGGGGGTCGACTGCTAACATCTCAGTAGACGATTGCACGTCCAAGTTCGTAGCCACCCGCTAAACAGCGGGATCGGTGCGAGGGCCGTGCCGGCCATCGATGCATTCCCGTTACATCGTTATTTTTTAATTAATCTAGCGGTGTTACGTGATATGATCAATGTAGAGCCCTTAAGACCCCTTAAGAAGAAGCCCGGGTAAAGAGGGAACCCTCGAGGCCTGAATAATCCCTACCAATCTCCTTCCACACGAGAGCCGTTAGAAACCGCCGGGTATGTGTAGTAGATAGGTTTAGGACGTCCCCCTTTTCGTTCGCTCCATTAACACCATACGCAGTCTGCCTTGCTAATTTGGTTTCGTGTTCAGTCCCCAGCCGAAGGACATGTAAATAGTAAATAACGGTTTAAGTTCTAGATCATGATGTTGGTGTACTTCTCTTTGTATGTCAAATGTGTACACGACACAATTATCCGTAGTATGAGGCTATGTAAGTGAAAGCGTTATAAAAATATTTATTTCCTAAAGAAGATATTCTGTCTTATTTAAATTACTTCAAAAGGAACAATTAACTTTTATTGCTCTAATAAATATGAGTGATAAAAACCATGCTTACGCTGTTGTCTTTTATAACCTAAACTACATACTATACTATACTAAGTATTAATTAACTTTTTTAATTTAATTCACTATTAGATTATAACACGAACATCCGTTTTTTCGTATTTTTGATATATTTTACTTTTCCCAATAGAATGTCTTTTAATATAACGTTGTTTTTCTTACGAGAGTTGTTGTTGAAAAAAAATTGTCGCAGTTCACAATTAGGAAATGAGAAAAACTTCTATGTTAACTTTATTTTAATTATCACTTTCTTAAAAGATGAACCTTGAAAAGTTTTATACCTTGACAGACTGGCTCAAAGTTTGGTGCAACGTTTGTTACCGATTTCAAGCAAGAGAAATCTGGTTAAATATATTTTGTCTACAAATCAGTAAATAAGTTGAAATTAGATGGTGCAAAGTGCCTTTTATGAGGTCCACTAAAATATTTTACATCAAAGCTGATGATGCAAATGCATCATAGTGTCATGACTCTCTATGATGTTGACGTCACTAGCAGTATCACTCACTATAACGATGTCGTTCACGTAAGAAAAAAGGTGCATTTTCCCCAATCTCTTTTTAGTGATCTCGTTACTGTCACTAGAGATGATAAAACATGGCTCTAGGAAAAAAATCTGTTTCTATTTGTAAAACTATAATACTTAATCATTTCTGGTTTTGTATTTCAACTAATTGACTTAATATTGACTTAGTATTGTATGTATTAATGAAGATTTTTCAATACATTTGTAGCCTATAGTCTGAAATTATAGAGTATGTAGTTTTAAAGTTTTTATGATGTTTTTTTTTCAAATCTTCTTTTGCAGCTTACCATTAAGAAAGATATTGTTCAATGACATTTATTTATGGATTATTATTTATGGGTTATTTCAAATGACAAACAAAATATAAGCGTGAGGTAACCCAGCATTTTTTTAGACGGACCACTTCTGTGACAATACTTTGTTTGCTCTTTGATTACATATGAAACCAATTCAATTATAGCAATTTTACTTGGAAGTTTCTGTCTTACCGTAAAAACACATTATCCAAATCGGAATTAACTACGTCATAACCACTCAAAGTGTAAAAGACCTATTAACCGCAATTATGGTAAAATTACGGTAATTTTATTCGTTTGAAATGAATCGTTTCAAACAATTTCAGAGAACATAATAATGTGTTTAAAATAAAATTAGTCTCCTTTCTTTTTATAGAACAATTACAGCGTCTTAAGAACATAATTTGCCTTGTGCGGTTCCTAGGGTTGCTTGTACAATTAAAGTTAAGAACTGTTCACAAAAACTGGTAATTTTGCCTTTGTAGTTGCTAGGTGGATTATGTACGTACGTACACTTGTACCATTCCGTGTTTTTAAACGAAATTACATATTCCTTTATATAACAATACAAACACTTTATACTGAATAAATCTGTACGTCGGTTTTAATGAAATACTTCGAAAGGCCAGTGTCATCGCGCTGGACAGTAATTTGCTTTCAGGAATGTCTCTCACTGGGACTATTTAGTAATATTAAGAGTGGCAGACGTATATAGGTCCGTTTTATTGTTCCATAGTTTTATAGAATTAACTAGGAATAAAGAATGTAAAAATGTCTGTTCAAATTCAACATTGGAGTTGCCGTGGTCTGCCTTAAAAAACCGTGCAAGTACTTCAACGTTCTTGTTCTGAGAGAGTAGTAACATAGACACCCTTAAACAATACCTATCTACGTAGTCCTCGGTAGCAACCTATTTGTGCTCGAAATCAGATGGAACGTCAGTGATTGGAGGACCTATTATAAATGTCAAAAGACAGCAGTGATCACTTATCATTAAGAAGTTTATGGTCGCTTGCTATTTCTAAGCCATAAAACACAAGTAGGGGTTTAAGAATATATGTTTAATAGATTCAGGTAGACGTGAAAGCATAGACCAAAGACATCATGATAACTTATTATTAGGTGAGCTTATGATTAGAGACCATCAGAACCGTTACTTTGAAATTTTGCAACCATTCAGCCGTAAATTTGTGGCAAGATTTAAAAGAAATATAATTTGAGCGGCACAATAATCTTCATCAATACTTCCACAAACTATTCAAAAAGGTTTCTTTTAGAGAGTTTGTCGTGAGCTTTCGTTTAAGGACCTCGAAAGGATGAATCGGTATTTATTATCTACTAATAACATAATAATGCTCTTGTGTTCTATTAAAGCTACTTAAGGTTTTTTGTAAATTCATGACATAAAATAAACGTAATAAAATTTGCATTAGATATCTATACAATGCTCATTTGTTTTTAAAATCTATAGGTAATCTGAATGTATAAACTAAAATAAACATTATCAGTGTCTGCATTATGTCACTAAGACTTAAAATTACGTTTAATATTTCATACGTTGTTACGTAAACAAAACGTGCACTGGAATCAAACACATTTTAATGTTCGTTTGTGACAATATCAGGAAATTTCTGATTAAAATTAAGCCCGTGTGATTTTAAATAACCATTATCTCTTTTATGGCATTTTATGCTTTTCAATGTTTGTTATTCTTTTTCATGTTAACTCCGTACATAACGCACAATAAGTTTTAATACATTGTATTGCTAAATATCAAAACAGGTTTTTACATTCCCTAATTAGCATACACTAATTCAGCCAGCTAAGCTTTAAAGTGACGAAATGACTTTTTAATGTTATTAGATTAAATAAGTACATTAATTCAGATGTGAAACGTTGGTAGCAAACAGGCCAGAGATGCATGCATCTTCACCGATCCTTTCTTGAAGCCTACGAAAGGCAACATAGTTTCATTATTTTTTAACAAATGATTATAAATTCATACAAATAACTCAGTTATACGACATTCTTTATTAATTAAAGAATTTTCGAAACCTATAGAAATTCTAAAAAGAAAAAATATGATATAAAAATTGATAAACAATCTCCATGAAGATTACATATACAAAAAAATATTAATATTTTGTATTCCTGAATAATAAAGCTTTTGTTCCATATAACTCTGTTGTTACATTTTGTACTGGATGTAGATTCAGTGAATGAAAGACAGGATTTTAGTATTCATTTAGCTGAGGTGACAAAATTGCAGGCTAACGTTATTAAATATTCCTTTGTCGAGCCAAACAGTAAGCTGCCTGGATTATACAATCAAAGGCAATAATTGCTTTACAAAATTGGCTACTATTGAGTTATTTTATTACGGTTGTTATGATAATACAGTTGTTTTAGGTACTTACAATAAAGATCTTATGAAGTGTTTCTTCCTTATTCCTAAATATACATACACCAAGCTCTGTGTTCTGCTTTCAACGACGCAGTAAGCCATAGGTACTTAGTACCAATTTTCTCCTTTGCGATAGCAATGCATCTGTGATGAACTATCTAGGTACTATCTTCTTAAACAGAACATTTGTCGTATTTTGTCGAAGTTTGTCCATCGCCCATAATCAAAAGTGACTGCAGTCCTAACCGAGGTCATATGTAGGTGCATTTATATTCCTAAGAATTAAGATAATCGCCTTATTTATAAATGCTCGACACAAAAGTCTCCAAACGTTATATAAGTATTTCTTCACCCTGGTTTACAAAATTGACGATGGTATATTCCATATCGGACTACAATTCTACCATCTGTCTTTGTGGCCACTTAACATATTAATTTAAATATAAGATCAAACCGCAAATAAAAAAAAAAGATAATGCTTCTACGTTTATTATTCTCTTTATATTTTTTACTTTACTTTCTTTTAATCAAAGCTAATCGGATTACTTATTAACGTTTCATTTTAGATACATAAATGGCGAACGAGAAATATGCTTCATAAAGTGGCCCGACGGCAGCTACCCGACATCGAAGACAGATTATTGGTAAGACTTATGTTCCCCAAGTATTTCTTGTCAAGTTTCATGTTCTAATACTATGTCTGTATTAAAACTTTTCTTATTCAAGAGTTTCTTATGAGTTTGAACTACGTTTCCTTCATCGATATTGCCTGATATAATGTACACCAATAATAGCTACTGGATTATCTATATCTATAAATATTATAAAACAAACTCCCCCGTCGCGTCTGTCTGTCTGTCTGGTCGTGATAAACTCAAAAACTACTGAACAAATTTTCTCACGGTTTTCAACAACAGTTAAGTTCAACATTAGTTAAGTTTTGTTATAAATTGGGTGAGAAATTAAATAATCATTGGATACATGTACGCGTAGGTTGTTTCACGATATTAGAATTATTCAAAATAAACTTTGACGAAATCGCGGGCACAGCTGGTATAAGATATATTTTTTTAACTGGCTTCTTTGCCTCTGCTGGGTATGAGTCTCTTATCCGTAACTCGATGAGACCCAAGGCATGGTACTATGATAAAACGACTAATACGAATTAGTAAAGACGGTATTCACAATTTACAAATCAATTATTAAATTATCATTTCCTTTAACAGTTCATGAAACTTGACGGAATCTAACCAAATGACCATTTTCCATAATAGTCTCAAAAGTTGTTTTACTTTGCCATGATATACATAATTTACACACAAATATTAATATACATTAAGTAGTCAACATTAAAAGAAAGAAATGGAAAAACGTATTTCAAAATTATTTTGTTGAAAATGATTCGTTTAAACCTAAATCATTTTTATGTTAAATCCTTTGCGAACAAACACAAAGGGAAAATCAAGTCATTTGTATAAAAATAATTGTAATAAGCATTTAAAATGTTGTTTGTTTTACGAAAACAGACGAAAGTAAGTATCAAATCAAAAAGCCTAGAAACAAATTAAAAATCTTGTTTTGCCGAATAATACGCCCTCTCATATTTGGATTTGGAAAGGGGATATTGTCGTCACGTGCGCACCGTGGAAGATATTTTATTACGTGAGATATAAAACAATGCGAGAACTCGTGCCCTTTTTGTTTGAGCACATGCGGACGTCAATAGATACAGAAATATTTTGTGATAATAATTACTGATATAATAAATTAATAATTTGATTGACAAATACAACTTATAAAGTAACTTACTTAGTATTAAGAACAACGACTTATTAAGAAACAAGTTACAAAATGTTCACATGTTGTTCGTTCAACAAAAACGAGAAAAAACGATTAAAAAAAATGTTAGTACAACAATTACAAAATTATCATTATTACAAAAAAATACTTTACAAGATAATTATGAGAGTAATTGCCTGTTCATTTCTCGTATATGCATATGTTGGTAGTTTGCAAACTGCGACACGCGCACTGGTAGTAAAATGTGGGTGATGCCTTCTGTACTTTACGGTTTAGATTTCTGAAGTTATAACCATAAGCTACAATTATAGTTTTTGATGTGATTATTTAACGTTAATGTAATATTTATGGCAAATGTTACTTTATTTCTTAAAAATACATATATACATTAATGAAAATCGTAAAATAATGAATAAAATAAAAGACTAACCTAAACAATATCAAGGGAATCCGTGCTCATGCGGCATAGTTCCAAGATCGCTGGCTGTATTCCCGCGTTGAAAAGCAATCATAATTCTCTGCGCGAGATATTAACAAGACCTCTTATAATTTTTTTGGCACGCAGCGCACCAAAGGTTTCAAAGCCAAGCGGAACAAATACGTAACGTACGTGCCTCCGTCGCATCTTCAGCTCCCGACCTCCGCCAAGGCTAGTAGGGGCCAAAGTATCGATGCATGTTGCATCCCGTACGAGGGCCCTCCCCTGGTTCCAAAGAAATTAAAAAAAACCAAATATATTTTCGTATTTCTTTTGATCTATTGCTATCCGCACGTTTTAGTAGCAATATATCAACCAACAAATAATACGTATTTGTTACAGCTGTTTTTTTTTGTTATAGCTACAACCTAGTGTTTCTTGGCGTGACGTATGTAGCGCCTATGTCTGTGATGGTATGGGCCTACGCACGCATGAGTGCAGCGCTCCGAGGGCGTACTATCGGCGAGTGCACCCATCATCAAATGCAAGTTGTTCGGGCGAAGCGAAAGGTATGAAGTAACTAAACTAATTTCAGACATATACTTACAGTACAGTATTTTCAATTTCCAATTGTAACTTGAAAGTAAATTAATGATTGTCTTCTGAGAATAATACCTGATATATTTATTGAATTTAAGTGAACATCAAATTCACAAATAAAACAGTTTTTTTTACACTTATTTCATTTCGTGTTTCAGAATGTTACAGTTTTATTATTTATCGTATCAAAAGTAAATACATACAGTGTGCATAAGTACATAATAGTGGTGCACGATGAAGGACACTTAAAACCATGAAATTTAATTTGTGTTTACGCTTAGCATAATAAACAAGTTTTGGGTGAAACTAATTTAGTTAAGTTTATGTCTAAAGTTGTTTACTTTTATTGTTATTGTTTAAGTTACTAGCAACATTTCGTCTTCCCTGTCCTTAACTTTCCATTGTTTTGAGTTTCCGGTATGACATTGAGTGAAGGCATTTAAAAGTATAAAAAGAAAAGATCATAAAACATATTTACACATAAAACTACATATCAAACATTGAAACAAGATTGTGATTGTTTGGTACATTTATGAAAATCATACGGAGCGTGACAGTGATCTTTCTCCCCAAGGGATTACGGGAAAGGTGTATTCGAATAACGGGCATGTTGAAACTGTTTACTAAGCACAAAATGTCTATATCTGCAATATCATCTTCGATGTTCCATAACTGATCACTACAGCAAAATGTAGGGAAAACTTGTCGATACGGAGGTTGTGCAAATTCGTTGAATGCCTCTAAATGTCGGATTCGGGCTTAATCGTTTTGACTTAGGTCGGGTGTTAATCCCGACTCCTTAATGTTTTCACTCACCTACGATTTGCAATATTCCTGTAATTTACATTGTGAATTCGCGTCTAATTGGATATTTAATTAAAAGTAAAGATAACGTAATTACTGTATAAAAGATGTGGTGTGAGTGTGATAGAAAGAGACAAAAAGCAAAGGAAAGACAGCAAAATTAAAGGAAAGAGAGATATAATGAGTGTGTGCGGGTGCGTATGTGGGTATATTTATGTGTGTTTGTGTAAATGTGCATATGAAGACGTAAATGCGTACGTGTATATATAAATGTAGAGGTACCCAACAATACAATGTGATAACGACGTTGACAAAATCTTTAAATAAAAATATTAATACGTATAATGAAGTACTTACAAATAATCCTCGTAGGTCAAACATAACATTTGATTGACAAATGTACACACAATATTAGCTTTCACAACACTTTGAAAGATGATAGAAACAACAGACTCTTGTCTATCTGGTTTTGTGTGTCAATTTCTATTCTGTGAAACCACTTGGAAACTTCAGCTGTATTTATTCCTTTGATGTATTTTAGATTGGCGGAAATCCTATTTATGTTCCTCTATTGATAGTTTCGGTACAACTGACAAAGGTTGCATACTCAACCACGCTGAATCAAAAGATAAAAGGAACAATATACAAAAAGAATTATTGCACTTCCATTCTTGATAAAATAATTGTATAAAAATAATTAAAAACCCAATTCTAACTAATTAATACGTTTGTAGTCCTGTTGTGCAGCCGAATATAAACAAAGTGGTCCACACGAACAAAATTACAAAGAAGGAAAACATTAACATAATAAATGAACTTGTTTACACATAATACAAGCAACCAAGGCTTGAATTTATCAGAAGGTTAAAGCATTTCTTTAAATTCTTTCCTTATTCGTAAAACAACACCAAATTGGATGGGGTGTGGTTTGAAATTAACGCATGAATGGGGCTATTTTTCCCGGAGGCTCTACCCATTGGCGGAACTGGAGTCAATATCGAGCGAGGCGTTATTTTATGTACGTCCCTAGTTCAATTTCATCGTTGATAGAGTATCGTGTTCGTAACTCTCCAAAAATTACGTTTCTTAAATGATAAAAAAGAGAAATTTAAAGACGATAAGAACTAGAACATAATATAATACACACCTATTTTTGTCTCTATGTTATATTAAAACTATTTTTAAAGTACTTGAGGTTATTTTTAGAATTAATAAATGTAAGCAGGACTGACTAATTTATAATAAGAATTATTGGTATTTATATAGGCGATATTATAGGGCTGTGTGCAGTTGATGGGTAATCGCGTCCGTTTCATTACATCATTGCTTGTTTCTGAGTACGTACGAAGCCAAAAATCGATCACGTCTGTTATTAAGAGGGAACATTGATTGCTTGAGGCCTTCATGCGGCGTAAACTTATGGCATTTTGGTTCACCACAAACTAACTTTACCCTTCCGCTAAGGGACCGTTGGCCCTAAATCAACGTGGGACATCACGTACTAAGGTTCTTAAGGATTATGCGATATATTTTAATTGAAATAGGATATAAATTTCTCCCAGCTTGTCGTAATTTGTTTTTCGTATTTTTAATATTAGAAAAGCTAATAGCGATAGCCCTAGATACTTCCTAGGACTAAGATGGTGGCCTCGCTTGTAAGTGTAGCCGGCAACCGAAACATAAAAGTTGCTTTACGGCAGATTTTGAGTAAGATTATGTTTATGTTTGAAATCAAATGTTGCTTTGAAATTTTATATAAATATAATTTAAATAAAAAAAATGCTAAACGTGCGTGCATCAGTCCTCTATTTTATGATTTTTAGTGCAAAAACAACATATTTTTGAGACAGATACTATAACAGAGTGCGACTAACAAGGTACGATAGTTATTCCGTATAAAATCATCATATTTTTCAAACATAGACAGCTTACAGGGATTCTTTATATACTGGAAAGCACAGAAAAGTTAGCCACATGGACATTTGTGGAAAATATTATTACAGTACTGAAACGCAAAGTGCAATAGAACACACTAGAAGCACAGTCTGCATACGAATTATGTCCTGGAAGTTTGCGCACCCACTTGAATTTAAAATAAATCCGATCCACTGACTCTCCAAAAGGTTGCAAAAAGAATAAAATATGTAGGCATCCCGAAAAATCAGATATGCGTCACCAGATCTCTTGCACTAAGAAAAACTTATTTGAATAAATCCCGCACAATGTAAACTGAACACAAAAGTTTTGACCCTTATACATTAAGCTCTATTCATATTTTAAATTTAAATAAAGAAATATTAAGGCTTCTTTTATATTGTAATTCATTATGTATGCAAGGTACAAGAATAATTTAACTGGGGTGGTACCACCAATATCCTCATAATCCATCGTAAAACAGGGATGAGGTTGCTGGCGACACTTACAAGAGAAACGATCATCTCAGGCTTCACGATTGACAATGGACGACGTAAGCAGGACTTCGGTCGCGTTTGAGTTTGCACGTAGATGTCCATGGGTTACAGAAACCATTTAACATCACATAGTCTGCACGCTCGTTTACTACTTTTTCAACAAAGAAATATTATCAAAAAAATAATTATAAATCTTCTTTTAAAACCAAAAAAGACAGCTCTATTTCCGAAGTATAAAAAGTTATTTATTTTAGATGTGATTGATGGCTATTTCGAGATTCAAAGAGTTTTATTTATAGAGCAAAGGTCAATTTACTTCTACTCTTTTATTCGGACTGTTTTATAATCATTTGGATGATACGTATTATGTGGCAATAGAAAACTTAGGTAAGAATTGAATATAATTTGAGATTGATTATAGGCGTGCGCCTATTTGCCAAAATAGTTTCCACAATGTAAATCAAAATTCATCATATCATATCATTATAACATTATACATCTACATTCTGTTCGTCATTTTATATACCTATTAATATATTAATTTATATGTATAGATTCTGACAATGTTATACAATATATATATTTACAATAGTTTCAGAATATAACAAATGAACAAAATAACTTCCAGATAGTCACGTGCGGTTCGTTAACACATATGTACATTGTACATATATAATAAATTTAATTCTAACTTTATTTAAAACGGTTTAAAATAATTATTTATTAGATTCATTCCGATTTCAATTTAAATAAAAAACGTTTGACGAAAATACTCTTTGCCAAAGCTACTAATCAACTTCCTTTTCTAATGAACCCTTCGTGGTTCGTGGTAGATTAATTGTCATTATGAACCTTAATCGTAAGACGGGCTTCGGTTATGGAGGAGCTTCATCGAGTAAACGTCCATTATGGCGATATACAACAGATGACGAAAGAGTTTAATTATGGATGAAATGCGGATGATACTTATCGATCAAGTCAACTGGACGTTTTTTTTAATTGTGAAAGAGTAAGAAACGGGCATGCAGGCCACCTGATGTTAAGTGGTCACTGCAGCCCATGGACA
>DWON01008171.1:0-12327 GCA_018251015.1 Phocides pigmalion okeechobee
ACATTGAACCAAATATTTTAGAAAATATTGAAGTTTTGGTAACCGACCCTTTTTCTTTGCGGTTCAGTGTATAATCGGATATATTGATAGTGATAACTCATATTTTAATAAAGTAACCTGAACGTAACATGAAATATCGTAAACTTTATAATAAAAAAGCCTAACATAATAAATCTAATGGAAGCATGTTTCCGTACACGAATTGTTGATATTGTATCCAAGAAAATTCATTTAAGCATTTTTATTATTATAACGATTACCTGAAAAGAACGCTTATCGTTATTGGGGTAATTCATTCAGCGTAAAAATTTTAAGTGTATGTGCTTACCAGAGTGCAACCTGGTCAGCTTGTATTCTATCGATTCCGCCACCGGAATCTGGAAGAACGCGTTCGCCTCCCAACGGTTGAGCAGGTGATTGAAGCTCTCGAGTACGCAGTCTACTTCCTCGTTCTGTGTGGAATCGTTTAGTTAACATGAGATACTATTTTGAGAGTTAACACTTTCCCTACGGAGTACAATACTGCTGTGTATTCATTGGCGCAACCTGAGTTGTACGTACAAAACTGTATGGATTATGGGCAAACAAAAGGGCTGTGTTTACGTCGGCGCTACTAGACTGGGGGCGGACATTATGTCTGTGTATTCGTAGATGATACACAAATGCTAAAGATAAAATATTTCAGTGAATTTTCGGTGCATCTTCAGTTTAGAAAAATAAGCTCCAGTTAAGCGGCCTCTCGCAACGCCGAGCCGGTGTAATATATGAGCGCCGCAATCGGGGTGTCAACTAACGCAGTCGGGCAGCGGGTAGGCGACGATGCGCAGGATGTTGCGCGGCATGGGGTAGTGCCACACCACGGTGCTCTCGCGCAGCGTCACCTCGTACGCCATCGGCATGCGCGCCGCGCTCCCCGCAATTATCTTGAAGGCGCCGCTCCTGCCGGGTATTATTATGAAAATTAGATTCCCTAATGTATTACTTCTTATAGTATATTTTTTGAAAAACGTTACGTTATTAAATTAAATGTTTATTATACTTTACTTTACTTGCATTTAGGGCGCATGTATTAACAGTAAATAAGTAATGTAATACAATTTGAAGCTTTTACATATTTAATAATTATTACTATTGTGTCTTTTGCACATCTAAATTCATTGGCGTAACCTTATTAGAGTGGGCATATAAGTTATAAGGAAGCTCACCCCCCCCCTCCTTGCCTCCCCCTAGTTACGAATTCTTGCCATTTGCTGAAATAACGTTTTCGATCTCTTCCTCCTAACGCCCTTGTTCGAACCACTATAGCGTAGTAAGTCATATTAGCGTGTACCGTAGATCGTCCTTGTAGTAGGAGTCGCCGCTCGTGCCGTCGTCGCGCCACGCGCGCTTCCAGGTGTACGAGTTCGCAGTTTCAGCAACTTCGTCCTCGTCCTCAGAGTCGCTCTGTCAGGACACGACAGAAACATGTACTTGAATATGGTAACATGGCAGTTACATTAATGAAAATAATTGAATGTTACTTGAAAACAAACAACATAACGAACTGTTTATATAATTGTCTATTCTGTCTATATGCTAATTGAACGGTACAGACAACGGTATTAACTAATATAGGAATAGGTTCAGGTGATTACATTTCATGCAAAGGTTTCATGCAAAGATTTCATGCAAATATTTTCATGCAAAAGAACTTTTCGGGAAATATTTAAGGAATAGGGAATTAAAATTTTGAAACCTGCACAAAGTTACAAGAGCCCCATATGGTAGCCATGAAGCCAGAGCAATGCACTACAAAAATTTCGAATTTCCGCTCAATAGTAGGTGAAAAAGAACAAAACACTAGCGATGACATATGAAATGACTTCCGCGATTAAACGAAATTGTATAAAAACCATTATTACAAAAATCATAGTATACTATGTTTTCAGAAAATGATTTTTATTGCTAATTTTAACATACAACATTATTTTGCAATATTACTTTTTTTACTTTGATTCCTTATTACGTAAAATTAAGTCATGTAATAAATAGGAGTTATATTAATGTATCATGGTTTATGGCGTATCTTCTGCAGAGTATGAATTTTTTGGATTACTAAGCAATCTTATGTTTTTTCACATAGGTAAATGTTTGTTATTTTCGGAAAAAGTCGTCAATGGACTTATAATCTTCGTCTTTTTATTTTAATGATAATGAGGCAGAGCCGCGGGCGCTAAAAAAAACAAAAACATGCATACTATATGCTTTCCACTGCAATCAAGCTCCGTCGATGCTTCTTCTTGAATAGTTGTCTGGGAGAGGGATTGGACAGGGATTGACGTATCAGAGGAGACGGTTGCTTCTACGGATCTCACATCTTCGATGAATGTGGTGTGGTAGATGTACAACAAATCAAAGACGTCATCGGGGCGTATGTCAACGGAGAGCTCGTCCACATCTACGGCCACCCGCACGGACGCCTCGTACGCGGACATCCCACGTTCGCCCGCGCGCCAACTCTCCCAAGCCGCCTCCGCTTGTATGCTGTTATGATAAATATATTACATCTTTATAATGATAGACTTTAGTGTAAGTGTATAGTACACTACACATCTATACGATGTATAGTGTACTAGTGTACTGGCTCGACAATACATTAAAATTAATGTACGATTGAGTCAGTGAGTTCGACACAAGTTCTGTCTAATCTACCAATTCGGTAATGAAAATTTACCTGTATTCTTACTATATCAATGAGCTCCCAATTGCTTACCTGTTATATTCAAAGCTATGTGGACTACTTTTGGAGTACTGACCATCAAAGAGTAATATATAATATAAATTGCAGTTGACTGACCCAATCATGGCCGGCTGCAGCAGCACATGGCGTCGGCCAACCGCGTCTTTACTGCCTGCAGTGACGGTGAAGGCGGTAACGAGGGCGCGCGCGCTCATGCGCTCTGGACGGCGCGTGCTGATCGCTTGCGCGTGCAACGACTCGCATCCCGCCATCAGGCCCGGCAGGATCGCCGCCAGCTGCACTGTCTTCACTGTGATGCTCTCGTAGCGGTGGTCAGCTGATTATCATAAAGAGTAAATAAACAAATGTTCCAAAAGAATATAGAATATATAGATAGATTATAATTAATGAGAGAAAACGAGAGAACAAGAGCCTATGACAAAAGTAAAACGTACATAATTTGAAGTAAATGACTTCAAATTATGTTGACAAGTAAGTTCAGTCAACGATTTAAGCGTTATAGAAATAGGTACGAAACAATAAAAACAACGTTTCGATGATATAATAAAAGATCCGCTAAATTTCTACCTCGATCTTTTCACACAACGTAAAGTCCTATTAGTAAGCAATAAAAAAGCAATAAAAAATTGTAGATATCAATATGTAATAACCTCCATAGATCTACACGAAACAAACTTAATAAAATATTATCACATTATATATTGCTCACTTCTTTAAAGAGATCGCGCTAAACAGCCTCAGATTTATTCATTACTGTTCATCAGGTGAAATAAAGACCAAACATAAATTTATTCAACAGAAAAAAAGAATATAAAACAGTCTGCTAGTAGCACTACTGTACATCTTTAAGGATTATTATTAATACTCACTTAAAGATCTACGCAGTCGGCTCAATGGGGGCATACTAGCAGCAAATGGCGATTTTTGTTTGCTGTTTATAGCTCGATCAATCTGAAACAAACAACGGTAATGATACAGTTATATATTAAGGCGTTAGTAGAGTTCAATTAATGCTTAAATTAAAGCTCACCAATTTGTAGATATTCCTGAGACGTATAACGCAATCGCCGTTGAGTTCGAGTGCGACTGGTCGGTCGATATCAACTTGCACAGTCCAATACATGTGGCTCTGCTCTGCCCCTATTGAGTCTATGGAATAGATATAAGTTATTTCATGATCCTTCATAATCCGCGAAACAATTCTTGTATTTTGTATAATCTTTGTATTTTTGTGTACGTGATTGGAGATAGGTTACACTCACAATCGAGGCAAACAATTATCTTCCGGGCTAGAATCCTATCTACATGCGATTACAGAGAAAATTGAATACTGTTTCAGGTTACATGCACATTTCCGTGTTAGTACAGTGTCCATGGACTGTTGTGATCCCCTAACACCGTATGGTCTGGTGATACTGACTATACTGCTAATAAAAACTAACTGGGCAGTGTGTCGAAGCGTATGCCGGCGAGCGAAGGCGGGATCTCGGTCTCGGGATCGGGCGTGCCGTCCCTGGTGCTGAGCACCTGCTGATGCCACAGGGTGCGGTCCTGGCCCTCGCCCAGCGCCACCCACGCGTCGAACAACGACATCTGTCACACATTATTGTATACTCACTAGGTGTTACATTAACATTTTATAAATAGTTAAGTATTATACAATTTAAACTTTTAGTTTAATCTACGACCTAAAAACTTCCGTGATCTATCGGATCCGCATAGGTATGCTAGTTTTTGGTACGTTATAAAAAATAAAGATTTGTATTGTAAAATTTAGAATTTTAATTGCCAAAACAATTAAAAGAATTGTCTGATGTTGAATTGAATTGTATGAATATGATAAAATAAAATATTATTTGAAGATTTTCTGCACTTGTACTTAATACATACTACTCTTCACGCAATACTTTGCAAAAACTAAGTCAGCACTCTTCAAGTATTCAATTATGAATACTTTTTTCTTAATTACAAATTAGAGAAATTGCATAAATTACAAATTAGAGAAATCGTTTTTAAAAAATTTTAGCACTTTTAAGTAAAAGTAACATGAACATATCCCGTAGCGAAGGTTAAAAAGTGTGAGTAAGAAGAGACCTGTAAGCCTTTGGTGGCCAACTTCCGCCAGTAGTACAAGTTCGGTTGATACAACGTCGCATGCATGGCGGGGACGCAACCCGACGCTTTGCGTGCGTACTTTATATCCTCCTGTAAGTAATTTTCCTATAAGTATCTTGGAGCATACATGAAACAGCGTTAGTCTGTAAGGAAATAAATAGCGAATTATAAATTTAAAAGGAATTATTATTTTAAACCAAATACGTTGCACGAAATAAATTTAGAGAATGTTCAAGGACCACGCTGAACCTACGGAAATTAAACCAAATACTGTATATTATATACCGATATTTATAGACGATTGACCCTTCAAATAAAGGCTTTGAATATAGCAGCGATGTCTTTTCCAGTCTTTGTGGACTTGAGGTCCGGTTTAAAGGATTATGTTATACTCAGATGTACGCGTGGGATTAAACATTAACCCAGTGAATATCATTTTCACAAAGCTACATTTTGTCATACAGAAAATAACTAAGATGCAATTAAAAAAGCAATCGGCAGGTTGATGCCATCACCGGCCGCTAATTCTGCTTCATAACGACCCAGTACCCACAATTTATAAGACGTGTAAAAACATTTTTCTCTACCTACTGATATTTTTTATAATCTCTCGAAAGAAAGATATATATTTGTGTTTTATGACATATTATGTCTAATAATTCTAAAAGTTTCAACATACGTATCTAATATACGGCATACGTGCTAATTAAAAGTTGAATATACGTTGTTTTATAGCTGTAAAATATACACCACCTATATACAATTGCACAAAACTCAAAATACATACGACTATTTCTAGTCTAGACCTGCCGACATCGGCTTCTCTAGCGGTCTCAGTGAGGCTTCTGCTTCCAGCTGCAGATTCTTTCTCGTCATCTTTACGAGAACTTTCTGGTTTGGCCGGATTAATCACGATCTGTTGCGACAAATACTCTTCAAACATCCCTACATAACATATCGACTGACGGTCGTCGCGTATAGCGCACCTACGTCTGAGGAAGGTTGAGGGAAACAATTAATGTTTAGTCAACATTAAGATTAGATTTAACTTTTTTACTCCTTCTCTTTACTTTAAAACACGTTAAAGAATAATTGTGAAAAATAACAGTTTAAATTGTAACTTGGCGCATACAAAGCAGGCGCCACGTCGCTTTAAACCAACCATGTTGTTGAATCGCCTCATCTGCTTCGCCTGCTCTCTGTAACACGTTTGTGTCAATATTGAATACAAGTACAATGCACAAGCTACGTACCCTGATATTGGGTTCGGGATCCGATTT
Source organism: Phocides pigmalion okeechobee (assembly GCA_018251015.1). Lineage (NCBI taxonomy): Eukaryota > Metazoa > Arthropoda > Insecta > Lepidoptera > Hesperiidae > Phocides > Phocides pigmalion. The sequence continues at coordinate 6,136 of DWON01008171.1, forward strand.
CGTTGGTTGATGGAATATAGGCGGCATTAGATTGTCGACGTACTTCGTGCCATCTCTGCGCGCGTACAGGGCAGCGTCGATGCGGCCCATCACCATGTATATTTCGAAGTGATCCAAGGGTCCCGTCCTGCACACAACTAACCTTAGTAAAATTGTAATAATAACTCATTGTAATTGCTAAGGCAAAATTCTCACTTAGTAAAATAGTACAATTAATTAAATTTAAAATTGATTCTATTGTTAGTATACGATAAAACGCATCTCTAAAAATGCCAGTTATCGAAATTTCTCTGACATTTACTAGTATATACGACATTATTCGTGCAAATTAAAACAATTATTCACTCTCTATCTTTTTCTAATATTTGTCACGTCAAAAGGCCGAGAAACATGGCACATTTTTATTAGGAAACAATTGAGTGTAAGATAAAATGATGTCAAACTAACATTTGTTCAGTGGAGGTTGTCGGTGCAGACTTTTTGGGGCGCGGCGGCGGGTCCATGCGGCTGGTGGACTGCTGCGAGTCCATGCCCGAGTCTGAAACGCCGCCCGCGGCTACGAACACACATTGTATTTATTACTTTATTGTTTAGGTTCTAGGGGTTAGCGTTAAGAAGCTGAATTTATTGACTTGCTGAGACGAGTATTCCAATAAAATGAGCCAAACAGATCATTATATCAGCAAATAAACAATTGAATATAGCTTAAGTGTTTTTTATATATTTCAGTAAGACCTTAATATATATCAAATTTAAAATCGAGGCCATTGACTTTGTATTGACCATTGCATCGCGATGACGATGATGAACTTCCGCAGTTGAACAACAAATTAATATATGTATTTTATTTCATTATACGGTATTTAGATACACTTAATGAATGTACACGTACAACTTATAAAACATAGAAGTAACATGAAGTAATAATAATTTTGTGCACCTTCATCCAACAATCCTTCCTCTTCTGGTTCTTCATTAAATACAACGAGCTGCGAGAACGGGCACCACTTGGTTGCGTCCGAAATGCTCGGAGTGTCTTCACGCCTACAAACCAACATATTCAGATCTGCTTAATAAACAGCGCTCGCTGCTTGAGCACACCTGTGTTTTATGTACAAGTCTGTATGGATTACAGACGAACAAAAGTGCTGTGTTTACGTCGGCGGAAAGTAAGACTGAAGGTGGAAAGTAAGTCTGTGTATTCGTAGTTGATAAACAAATGCTACAAAATACAATATTTCAGTGAATTGTCGGCACATCTTCAGCTTAGACCGCCTCCCGCTACGCTGACATGATCTAATATACATATGTGCGCCGCAGTCAAAGTGTAAATAAAATGGATATTTTTCTCGCAAATTTAGTTATCTTTTTCACTTACGAAATAATTACATGTGTGAAGTGAAATAAATCGCTGCAACGGACATACACATACAACCTTAAACAGGATTGTAAGCCTATTTGAACATGCGTTACTACTTTTAAGGATCAAAAGGATCACAATATATATATCGACGTAAATATCAATTCGGTAACAAGAATAACCGTTAACAGTATTTACTATATTTTATCGGTCTACTAACCATTCTAATTTAGAGATGCATGTCGGCTCGTATCTCAAACAGCATTGATTGCTTCGTAATTACATATTTCTATAACTACTCCGTCCTTGTTCCGCCACCACAAAAACTGAAGCTACGGTGTTTAACTTTCTTTGTAATTAAGTGAAATCAATTACTTAATTTATATCGATATTGTCATCATGATACAAATTTTTACAACGGTTGTTACCAGAAGTTGGTTTTGGCGACGGCGTATTGCATGGAGGGCAACACCTTGAACAACATGGCCAACTGCTCCACGCTGACTTCGACAGTGACGTCGGCGGTCACGTTCAGCTCGAGCGCGGGCCCGCAAGCCAGCGTCCCGTTGCAGAAGATCGGCGGCGCGATCACGCCCGACATATCCACGCTATAGCAAACGGTAAGTATCACATTGAATTACCAATGATACTTAGTAAGTACAAGGAAATGTCAGAATAATTGTATTACAAAAATAAGGAGAAAATGACATGCAGAAAATATAAAATACGATATGCAGACCCCAGAGATTCGGTCGTAGTCCTCCCTACGTACTCCCCCAAATGTATCACGTAGTATATTGAACGGCCGCTGCTATAAAATGGTCACAGTTACAAAAGCAAGGACTCACTCGTGTAGTATGGGCGTGATGATGACGAAGGGCAGCGGCTCCGCCCAGTTGGCCGCCGGGTTCACGTTACGTTCGCTCCTTGCTCGCGCTTCAGTCATCTAACGGGAATAACGTTTGCTGTACATCATAACTAGTACTACTTGCCTTTTAACAAGTTTTATGATAAAGTTTAAAGCAAAAAACAATAAACCATATTGTTTGTTTGCACGTTTGTTTTTTCAAGCTTTTTGAGACGTTCCTTGTTAGTCTTCAGGCGTAGAAATGCGTGTATGATTAACTTCGAATAAACTTCCTATTAAATATCGACTTTGAGATCTTTAAGTGAGCCATACAATTTTACTATATACCTAATTTCAACAACGATCCCGCATTCCTCGAGCCCACACATTATTACTATAAGGGACGTATTCCCAAACGCATCGATTTAAGATTTAAATATTGAATACACATAAACATTCACGAAGTAAAATTATAAAGATAAAAATTGTATACGATACACGATCAAAATGTAGAATAGGGAAAGAAAACAATTTTAGAATAGGTTGTTTTATTATTTAATATAAACATAATTAGAAAGTAAGTGTAGAATTAATTTTCTTGTAAAGTATATACAGAATGTAAATAAATAAGCAGCCTATGTAAGCCCCGAATTAGACATTGAATACGTCTCGACATGTCCAACAATGTTAGAGCGAGAGCGATAGATACTCGCACGCTATTGGCCGGAGATTTCGCAGAAAGCCAGCTTAGTGGATTATAAACTTTACTGGCCTAAGAAGACACGCTCGTCCATTAGTAAGTCACGATTAAGGATGTGGAAATGATCAATGGATCTCCTCTGCCCAGGATCGGAAGGAAAATGTATGTCGACTTTTACTGACCAAAACCTTCTTCACCCTGTTCCTGCTTAACTCTCAAGTTCCGGAGGTTGCCAACCCCCGAACCACTACGCCCTTATTTATGTTCCCTCGGGTCTTTTATGATAACGATACCTGAGCAAGCAACTGGCGGATGCGAGCGGAGCGGACGCTCACGCCCTTGATGATTAGTTCGTGTTGCCGGCCTTCGGTGCCGGACGCCGCAGGGATCCAGCTGGTCTCGCCCGCCGTGTTCACGGAACGCCTTACGATACAGGCACATATATTAATAAAAAGGTGGTAAGAGATTCGGAGATACGCTACACAAATTTCAAGCGTAAAACTTGGGTTTAACAACATTTCAACCCAAAAAGTACCAATGCCGTTCTGTTAATCCACCGTAAAGCAGTTCTTGTGTTTCGGTTCCAAGTGCCAGCTACAATTACAAGCAAGGCTACCGTATCAATCCTCAGGAATAACAACGTGTATACGCACGTGCTCATACAGGACTTGTGTCCTGTATGAGACTGTATATGGAGGTCCACGGCTGTAGTGACTGACTAACAGACAGGTAGCTTACACGTTGGTTTGTTTCTATTCTTATATAAAAATATATATACCAACCTGCATATGGGGTTGTCCGGATAGGGAATGGTCTTTACATTGCCGACCTGTAAGATGAATAGCACCGGTTAACATAAATACTAATTGAAATTTAACTATTTATTGAATGATTACATACAGAAATATTACATTGATTAATGTTTAATAAATGTGACACTGTGGGGGAGAAAAATAAAAGAAGTTTTTCGTGTTTAGTTCACTTTTTATTAATAACGTTTTCATTCGGCTTGTTATTACTTTTGTTCGTTCTTTGTCTTGAGCGCGCCGTAATATCTTCCAATCTTCATCCTACTCATGCGCATACATTCATCTCTTTCTTACTATCGATCTAACACGAGCACATTCGACTTCTCTATTTCTCATTATATCTTAAATTCTCACATAAATAAAAATACTCTTCACACTCAAGCGAGCCTTGTGGGCGACCTAAGACCATGAAATGAATTGAAACCCAATATCATATTTGTATGTATTTTTTGAACACTCCTTGTAGATCTGCTTTTCTCGTCATGTATCTTAACTTGTTTATTTGTAGTCATAAACGATGCACTTACATATAATATGAGGGTGTCGTCGCGGCGGCCCTTGATTTCGCCAGCGTTGATGATCACTCGCATCCCGCTCAGGTCGATGTGGCAGAATGGCATCGGCATTGCACTGGCTCTGGAAACGAATTGCGTATATACCACTTGTTTTATTCTAAAACATATAAGTCTCCATCCTGCTATATCTGAAACATATACGAGAAACTATTTGACGTTGGAATCTATATACAAAAGATAAGTTACTACATAATGTTACTATTATATAAATGAAATATGTACGTATGTGTTTGTTTAAAGACTTCTGATTTAACAAACCTCAAATTTTATACACAGAGTGTATGTACCTCTAATCCCTAAATAGGTCATGTTTTATCGCGCTATATTATATTAGATTTGATCATCACCAAAAAGATAATAACAACCCTCTTTCCAAGAAATATTTTTCAAATATGACTTTAGAACAGACATCTAAGGTTACGATTCGCGGGAAAAGCCGCAGGTCACCACTAGTATCCCATGGGCATGCCTTATTGATTGATACTCACCCCTGGCCGAGTTGCACCGGGCAGAAAGAGCGCAGGGACATCGTCTTGCTGATGAGCGTGAGCACCTCTAGCAGTTTCGGGTGCAGCACCACCTCCAGCGGCGCCATGTTCACGAACAGCTCCCACATGCACTCCCGCCTCTGTGCCTGCAAGTTTATACATACTTGCGTTTCTCGTACACTTGCTCACCAGCAAGGCACGGAAACCAGTAAAGAAGGTTCAGCAGAATAGCGATTTTTTACCAATTTAACATTAACTGTGGGTAACACAACTGCTGCAGTTGTGTGAATACAAATCTTACAGATGAACGCAAGTGCTGTGCTTACGTAAACGCTACAAGTATACGGGCGGACACAACGGCTACGTACTCGTAGACACTACACGGATGCGGCCAAACACAATTATTGTGTGAATCGTCGGCACCTCTTCAGCTTCACTGTAGAGAAAACATCTCCAGTCTAGTGCCGCCGCCCGCAACGCTATCGACTATATGTGAGCACCGCAGTCAAAATGTTAAGTTTAATAAGTAACTAACAGGGTTAAACAATGTTTGGTAATGACGTGCCCCTCACTATTACACTGCTTTAACCCTATGAACATTATATTCAAATGTTTTTATTTTACATGACACACGCAGGTTTATGTGACATCAAAATATGAACAGAATAGCGAGTTTAATTTGTTGTTCGTCCGTAAGTTACTGTTTACCACCAAAGTTTGGGTTAGAGAACATCCGTTAATTTATTTATACGGTATATTTACCGGTATTTGATAGAAATTAACCGCACCATGCAAACCGATTCCGAACCTTGATTAATAGCTCACTGGAGACTTAACATAATGATTTCATTGTGTTAAATTATAATATTACTTACGACGAAACATCTATAATCGTGATTCGACGAATATATAAAAAAATAACAATTTTAACATTGTTTTATTATTTTCTGAAAACTGAGCAAAATTTATGTGTATTAAAATAATCTTAATTATGATCAAGTTCAAAAATTACTTCGTTCTGGTATGTTAAGGTTAATGTAAAAATTTAATTCTTAATTATATATGAAATGTAATACATTAATAAATGAGTAAATTATTTTCCATGCACTCACATCCGCACTTATGTGAACGATTAAATACTTACGATGTTTTGCCTGAACGACTTATAACTATGCTCGTCCCTCCAATTAGCCGGCAGGTTGGCAAAACTAAAAAAAGGAATTAAAAAAAAATTATATACTACGTCTAGCACAAAGAAGGGTAAAAATGAAAAACAAGATGCTTGAACATACATGGTTTAGTAAAGTACTACTGTCATAATCGCTACTTCAAAACGAAAGGGCCACAACGCGAATAGACCTAATTTTACAGGGGAGCCATTTAAAGTTTTCAAAATCAGTTCTTGTATAATTG
>DWON01008172.1:0-12326 GCA_018251015.1 Phocides pigmalion okeechobee
TATAATCACAAACATGACTGAAATCCTATCTGAGCTCGAACATACATGCGTTGCTACTCCTGAAGACTAACTCGCGTCATTTCAAAGTGTAGCCGGCAACCGCACCTCTCCAAACAAGTAATGTTTCACAGCGGATTATGAGGGCGGCGGTAGTACCTACCCGGTCGAACTATGTCTTTCCCACCTTTGCAACCTATCCTATTGCAACGTTTGTGGACTAAGATAGTATTGCTCTTAAATGTACCCGGCACCGGCATTTCTCCCCTGTCTAACTAACGTTCTACCGGGGTGGTACCTCCTACATTTGAATCACCGTTCTACCAGCTGTCAATTATTTATAAGGTTACAGTTTTAGATAAGAGAAAAATATTTTTGTACTAATAACAACCCTACATTCGTTTAGAGTTAGAATAATTGACCGAGTCTATGCAACGCGAAATTTAATACTGAGTACCTGCCTTAGAGAGAAAGCTATTGAAGTGGTAATTGACTTATTGAAAACCAGCCTGGAGATAATAATATTTTACAGATCGATGCAAATCCGTGTATTGCGTCAGTACAATGTTTCTATTTCCATTCCTATTTATTACTATGCAAGAACTACTTGTTGTTCTTGGAAAGTGTGAGTAAATGTAAACAGTATATTGATGTGTAGGTATATAGTCTGGTTATGAAACTATTCTATATTTTTTCAAACAATAAGTCCCATGTTTTATCGACGCCGCCGATGAAAAGGGCGCTGGTACATGTCTTGCGCAGAGAATTGCGCTCAATTCAACGCGGAAAAGATAGCGTTCTTGGAATCATGCCGTATGGGCACGGACGCCCTTTAGACATTATTCTATGATAATTTATTTTATGATAATACAGGCGTTTCTTCTTCGTAGGACGGTTACATCATGTGTAAGTCGATTGTCATATTTATCTGAAACATAAGCATTGCCTCTCGCTAGAAATGGGTGTACGGGTGATATATTTTCAGTAGAAGTTTCCACAGCATAGCTTGGATAATATCAGATATACATCTGTAAAATCGCTTTGACCGAGGCGTTCATATATTAATTAGATCGGATCGGCATTGCGGCAGGCGGCACTAAACTGGAGGTTATTACTCTAGACTGAAGACGCCGACAATTCATTGAAATATTGTAGTTTTTAGCATATGTGTATCATCTACCAATACACAGACGTAATGTCCGTCCCCAGTCTTGTAGCACCGACGTAAACACAGCACTTTATTTGCTTGTAATCCATACAGATTTGTACGTACAACACGGGTGTGTGCTAGCCGGAACCGCGTTGCGCCATACAATACACCGCAGGGATAGTGTTAAAAGAAGAAGGTGACTCAGAGATCAATGCACAGCTGAAGCCGCTTAACCTACAATTCTGAAAATTTGTACATAGGTTCTTTATAGTATAAATTAGCTTTAAGATAGGAATTCTGTAACATGAGGATTGATTCGATTGTCGCGAACAGAATTGCGATCGTTATTGAGTTAAATCCCTAGATTTAGACTTTTATTATAATTCATTTTAAAGTATTCCATGTTATATTTATAAAGTACACTTTTCTATCTTTCAAAAATACCGCTATTTGTATACACTATATAAGTTTGCTATAAAATAGAACTGCATTTTTTATTTGAATGATTTGAGTTTTTTCAAATCTTCATGAGGAAATCTGTGGAGAAAAGCTATAAGTACCAAGAGACACTTATTAGTATTTCTTTGCTGTTATTACATTATGTCTTCCACACTTGTTTAATCACCTCATAATAGATCAGATATAACAGTCGTACAACCATAACCAAAACCTATACGGAGACCACGAAACCACTATAGTATCACCCAAAGTATTTCCTTTTAGCGCTAAAATGTGGTCTGTTCTGGCATAATTTGCATACATTTTGATATCAGCTAAAATATTGAGGTCGGTCAGAGGTATGCAAATGTAATGTTTCTAGTTAATCATGCGCTTACTCGTATCAACCCTTTGCATTTATTTACTCAACCCCGTATGTGAGCGTTGGTCAGAATAGGGGAGATAGTTGTTTAGTCAAACAATTGCAATAATATCAGAACATCACATCTTTTATGGAAGGGGTATGTAATATGTCATATGTAAAAAGAAAGGTGGCTAACAGACCCAGAGGTTTACTTCCCAATCTACGAACGATCCTTAATAGGCATTCCTGATCCCCGATGGTCTGTTTGAAGTCAAACGTGGTTGCTACTCCTCTGATAATCCAACTTTGGAGAGTGATAACAATATAAAAAGTTTGTAAGTAAGAAATTAATGGCCATTATAGTTAATATTTAACATTCTTGTTCGCTGTGCATGAACTTTGAACGCAAAGCCTCTCGAGCAAAGCTAATGGGTATTGAAAAGATTGTCAAAACTGCTTTGCGGTATTCTAAACAAGTTTTATATAAACAGGAAGATATTTATGTTGTGGCTTATAACAGTTTTATGCAAGAAAGATAAAATAGGCAATGTTTTACGTAATGTTGAAAATTGACTGCTCCTTGACATCTCAATCTATACCTATCATCTAAACAAATAATAAAACTGATCATTGTCTGCAGCGGAAAATATACAAGAAAGATTATTATTAGATGCTCTTATTAACGCAAAAGAACCCAGAACAGTAGTCGTTAGAACTTTTATTTGTTTGTCTATTTGTCTGTGAGCTTGTGCACGTATCTCCGAAATGGCTTTACTAATTTTAGTGCTGTTTTCCTTAATGTATTAAAATAAGATTTACTTAACTTTTAGTGCTCGTTTAATTTCAAAATATTAAAAGTGGTGGACGTGAGTACAAGAGAACCTTTAGCTACTAGAACATTTGGAGAAACCCAAAAATGACATAAACATACGTGATGTTATTACCTTTGTAAAGGTCTATAAACTTAGTTATAGATTTTTTTACATAAAAATGTAAAAAAATAATACGATAATTATTAAATATTACGATAATTTGTTGCCAGACAACACACAGTCTGACATTTTAATTGATATAATATAATAATTATAATAGTATAAATAAATAATGAAGTCAATATTCTGGGCATTGGTCTTCTTACGATAAAAAGCTTTAGGCAATAGTCCACCACCCTGGCCAAGTGAGGATTGAGGAACTGGAAGTTTTGAGAAGTTTATGGTTTCATGATGTTTTCCTGTACTATTAAAGCGAGCAAAAATTTCTTGTCGACATACAGATAATTTCCAAAAATAAAAGGTTGGTGAACGGGATTGGAATCCTCGGACTGTCCCTGTAAAGAGGCAGCAATCTTCAACATTAGACTATTACAGTTACTAAAACGAAATTGTAGGTGTAAACTTAACAAAAGACGTTTCAAAACGTGTAAATATATAACATTTTATATAAACGTGCTCGTTTATAATTAAGAGTGCTCTCACCTATCCCGATCAAGCACTTAAGGAGTGTACACTGCCGTGCATTGTTAGCCGCGCTGTCTGCGAATCGTGATCCACGTTGTATTAAGCCAATCAACGCTCGGTGTAGGTTCCTTTCGTTAAATTTCTTTACCTTTTAACACGAACCTTTTGTAACATTATACGATGGCACACGCAGTAAAATGAAAGTAGTTTTGATATATATTTCTTGAACCTTTTCTTTGCAATTATCTATCATCTATATTATATATATAAATATCTTATCTTACATATAATAAAACTGTAAATGATCGCTGTCTATACATGGAAAATATATTTAAAAATTTATAATGTTTTTTTTTTAAATTTTCATTTTGTCTGTTTGTCTATCTGTATGTTTTGGCACGGTAATCTCTGAAATGATTTGTCCGATTTGAATGTAGTTTTCAGGATTATATTGAGATAGGCTTCACTTAACATTTGGTGTTTTTTTTTCATTTAAAATGGGTTAGTATATAAAGAAGTTATGTCACTTTATGTCAATCATCACCGGACGAAGTCGTGGGCTAGTGCTTAATATGATTGGATAGACAAATTATTCCAACTAATTTTAGTATTTTCAATGTAAATTTTCCAGTTCATAAAAGTATAAAAACAATTCAGATTAGTCGTGTCTCCCCTCGCCTAAGCCTCGCCTCGCCCCGTTTAGCCGTGACCACGAGCCATGCATCTGGTTCGAAATATCGGCAATTAAAAATCATTAATCGTGAGTACCAGTCACAGTAATATGTATGAAGAATATTTAACCAGTCAACCAGTCTGGTCAACTCAAGAGAGCCCTTACTAAGAACTACGAACGTATGACCTTGTACGGAAAGGAACTCAACAAATATCTATAAAAAACATACTACTAGATTGCTCATTATTATTTACTGAGTACGTAATCCTTACTCATTCTACGTCTCATCTGACGATCGGTACTTATTCATAGATTTTAGTTAACTCCTAACATTAAAATAATTATTCATTTTGAATAGCAATTGAATTCACTTATTTTAGTATAGAACTGTTTTAGAGAAACAATCACACTATCTATATCTTCGTACATCACCAGCTGTTTAAACAATGCACGCGAATCCAATGTACCACAGACAACACATTTTTTCTGATTCATTTGATTATTTTATGGCCAATTCACAAGATATTATTTAGTTTCACTAAAATCGGTTCAGTAATTTTTGCGTGAAAGTATAACAAATATACAGTCATCCTCACAAACTTTCACTTTTATAATATTCGTAGGACATTTATCTTTTTTCTTTAATTAAAATGTAACATAGAATATCTACTTTAAAAGTAGTTAAAATAAAACTCTCACTTAAACAAACCTAAGGGAGTCTGTGCCCACACAGCGTGGTCACAGTCATGCTACCAACACGCTAGCCGCACATTCGCACTAAATAGCGATTGCAATTCTCTGAACGAGATATGAATCAGCCCTCTTGTCCAGCCCTGTTGTATTGCTCCACCAGTAGTACGATACTTATATAACAATATTTTTGGTTGCATTTGTTTATATAATATCTTTTATCTCATTTTATTGTATCTTACGTGCGTATGCACTAAGTACATATTGTTCTGTTTTATTAAATGACTTGTTCAATCATGGATTAGTTCGAAGGTATTAAGAAAAAAATGTTAAATTATTTTCTGCATTAAAGTATGAGGTAAGCACACTTAACATAGTTTATAAAGGAGTATTAGAACTTAAATAGAACTGAAGTTTCGCATATATTTGCGAAAATTCAAACAAAGGTCGTTATCGCTTAGGTATTCCTATAGTTTATTAGTTAGTGCATTATTCCTTTACAACAGACGTTTTCGAATACAAATATCGTAAGGTATTTTATTGAATCGTAAAATTTTACGATTTATTTCAATACCATTTGACATTGGTTTCATGTTCTCTCTTGCTTAAGGATGAATAAAACTGTTTTAACAAAGATGTATACGACGATTATGTATCTCTAGTATCTTTGACTACACATATGATGTCATCAGGTTGTCAGACAGAAAATTGCAGGTTCTATTTGGTATTATTATCCTCTATTTTTTATGATTTTGCATTTATTCTGTAGTAGAAATGGAGATTATAATTTATTGTAAATTGAAGCCGCAGGTATGATTTTGTTGGAATCTCGTTATTAAATATTGGAGCTAGCTTTGGATAGCGGCTGCATTCGCGCAGAATTCGATATTACCATAAATTCCATGAATTTATTTTAAGTAGAACTAAAAAAGAATAAATAACAGTGCCACACCTCTATCACTAACACCATCAGTTGGACTGCTTGTAATATTCGCATTACATGAAACAATGTATCAGTCCTTTCTAATAGTCGGTAAATTAACCACAGGTCATCTTAATAATTCCATTGCAGAAAGCAATGGAAAAATCTATTATTACTAAGATTTTTACTTGTTTAAATAGTAAGATCGTCTTGCGGATGTGATTGCCGGAAGGCTGTTATCGTTAACGAACGCAGTAAAACGAGTGCACTTAAACGAAACGAGGCTCAAATTAAGGAGCGATAGTTACCAGACGAATAATGAGCTCTTTCCAAGAGTCAAGATTAAAAATTCTTGTCCTTTTCGCCAGTCTTCTCTCAAGTTCCGACTTTTATATGTTAATGAAGTGGCAAGTGTGGAATGCGAATGGAATTTTACATATTTAATGAATTTATTTCACATTTCACTATTCACTATCTTCTCTATGGTCAGTGTCAGAAATAATCATATTCTAAAAAAATGTATTTAGTTTATTACGAACTCGTAAGTTCAACATTTCAATGAATGACATAAATTTTATATTTTTGTATTATATTTATAAATCCTATTAAAATAATAATGTCACATAAATATACAATATTTTATTATGATATTGAAAAATAGCATAATACCAACATCGTAACCTTATAATATGGTGAACAATATAAAAAATTGTTCGATATATTTTATTTTCTATGTTGAAAAGTCTAATATTTTTATAAAATAAATGATACAGTTGAATAAAAAAGCTAGATGTATCTTCTAGTATAATTTGATCAATAGTTTGACGTTTTTAGACTATATCATAAAAAAGAGGGTGAGAGTATTTTATTTTACATGTTAAAACTTTTATTTTTGGATATAGGTAGAAAATGGTTTAAAAATACAAAATATATAAAAAAAATATTTTCATATTTTTATAGATACAGTACGAGTAAATGATTTATTAAAAGAAAAAGAAGTTGACGTATTTTATTTCAGGTTCACTTTTAAATGTATAAGAGAATGTAATAACAATAGTTGTACTTTTTGTAATGAAATAAATAAAGGGTTTATTAAAGAAAAAATACCAAGTATTTTCTTTTACATTTAGAATAATAGTTTTACAGGTTTAAACATATTATACAGTAGACGGTTTGATAAAAGTAAAAAGTTAATATATTATCTTTTACGCGCGAGAAAAAAAAACACTCTTTTCTAATGTACAGTAGATGATATCTAATTGTAAAAAGAAAAGATAGCACTACGTATTTTCTTTTACACGATTTCACAGTTCACTTTGTTCGATAGTATAATTGTCACGTTTTGCGAGCCGTAGGACCTCTGAGGAGAATCCCTGGATTGTTCTTTTTAACGAAAATGTATGGTATTGCTATTTTATTGCCAATAAAAAGTTGATATAAGTACTTTTACGGTCGTAAAGTTACTAAGCCACTTAACTGACTGAAGGCAGCCTAGTTTTAAACGACGAACTACACGTATCCATTCGACATGAAATAACCTAGTATAATATTTTTCAAACATTGTACCCAATTGATTCTTTTATAGATATTTATCATCATAATCAATATTCTATCATATTATATAACAGTTCACATGCTTAATGGTGATCACTGGAAGCAAATGTATTAATCATTTAGTTGATTCAAAATCCTATACGAAATATGTTTTTTATTGATTTAGATAATCCCGCGATAAATACAATTCTTACGCGTGTTTTTTGTAGTACACGTATTTGATTGTATCATAATGAATACTAGGAAGTGTTAGTCTTGAATTAAATAATCTGTTTGGGCACCAACACTTTAGGTCGAATTGAGTTGAAACTTTTAAACTTTGCCAAGCAACTACGAACGTCGTAAATAAATTGCCAGATAGCAAACCATTAGGGCTTATAAGTATATACTACTTGTTGTAATTACTCGTTTCTTCGCCAATAGTTAGCGGTAACACAAACGCCGAAACCCCGACATTCCGGAGTGAGTAATTGCCTCAAATAACCGTTCTCCGATTTGAAAATTAATGGCGAAGAATAAAGTTTGTTTCCTGAAACCATTAGGCAGATTTACATAAAGCTTCCGCAGAAACTGGGCAAAACTTCTCGGAATGGGTGATTAACTTTTAATTTATAAGGGTTCATTACGGGTACCATTGTTACAACAAATTCCATGAGAAAATCACCCGCATCCAATATTTTGAACGGAATTACACAAATGCCGTCTATTGTAATGTGATTAGGTAACTGAACTTCGGCTGGGAATTTTCCTCCCCGTTTTGTATATCGCTTCACGTTTATACACGAAACGATGCGATAAATAAACCCATTTTGCTAATTATAGTATTGTATTTAGGTTATTCTGTAACGATTCAAAATTAATATTACTTTTAATGGGAACTGCAAGGAAGTGCAATCCGAGCTCAATAGTTTTCCTTTTGTAATTAGATGTGATAGTACTTTTAGTATCTAAGGTGGTCGTCTTGCATATAAGTGTAACCGGTAACCGCAATTCTACGGGAGAAACACAAGAATTGCTTCACGACGGACTATGAGGTGGTGATGGCACTTTCCCGTCGAACTGTCACCTGGCATAGTCTCAGTTTATGATAATTATTTGCAGTTAATCTTTGTTAATTTTGCATAATTGTGTAATTTTACATAATGTAGGTAAAATTCCAGTGTCTGTAAATAATTTCGAAATAGATTTTTCTTAAAATAGGTTTCTTAAACGTTATCTAAACTAAAAGATATACTAAATACAAGAGGTTAAACTAGTGTCATCACAATCTACACATTTTACCATGTAATGCTTCATAGTAAAATATATGTATTTAATTTTCTCTGTGAGCCAGATTGTCAACATAGGCTTAAACGCTTGAATCGGAGTATTATTGCGAAACAGAAGATTTTACATAAATATGTGTTGGCTTTTTTTAAGAATATATAAGGTAATAAAATATCTTCTCTCTTCTTCATTTCTACGTCACTTCTTGTTTAGAACAAAAATATCCAAGCCAGGCTCATAAACTCAAAACTTTGTTTCATAGTATTCACCACCCAATGTAAATGCGAATATTTTGTGAAGCGCGAGTATAAGTTTAGATTGTTTTTGTTACAAAGACTACATATACTAATATATCAGAGTCTGCTTTCCTACAACCATTGTAAATAGAAAGTTGCGTGCCGTTCGGTTAACAATAAGATTCGCATGACTGAAATTGTTTAATTGTTTATGTAATGTAATATAGTTTTGTTTATGAAAACAACCGTTTCGCGTGTCACTGAACTCTGCAAATGCTAGTTGTTTTGTTGATATAATTACCTATTTCAGTAACGCAGAAACTTCCTATTTCATGTATTCCGTATATATATAATTTATCTCAATGAGAAAGTTGTAATGTATACGTGATTTATTTTAAATGTTATTTCAGAACTAAGATTTACGATCAATCCACTATTGTTGCCATTGCTCATTGGTGTGCATGGATCTCCTAGTGGATGAGGTAGATTTTACACACTCGAGACTCGAACTATGCATGTATAGCAATGTATGGGTACTGCTTAAATAGTTATGTATGATTTTGTCTAATTTAACACAACATGGCTGTTACAAGACAGAGTTAGGCATAACAGTGGTCATGGGAGTATGTAAAAGGGGGATGGGGGTTAAAAGTCCGGACCCGAGTCAGCATAGAAAAAAATAGCAAGTAGTGTTTAAAGTTTTTCCTTCTTCTGTAGCCATCGCAACCTAAACCATTCGAAAGATTTCTACGACATTTAAAACTTTCTTTTTTGTTTACATTATTTAACAAAAGGTACATAAAAAACACGAACTACGTTCCCATTTAATCTGCAATCATGTATTCGCAGTAACAGCAATCCATTTGATCCTTTTCCATTGATGTACCTATTCATCAATTCGTAGGGTATTACAATGTCGGCATCGATCACGGTCGGCCCCTATCAATTACAACGTATGTATTAAGACCAGAGGCATGCTTCGAAATGCCCTATTCTTGTGCGTAATGAATCTTTTTTTTAAGATTTCATACTCAAAGGGTTCATTGCACCCTGTTTTTCCGTCTGTTCGTCTATACATACGTCCGTTCGTTTGTCTGTACATGTTTCTGCTTATGTGTATGTAACTTTATTTTATTTCCATGATAATAAGTACTCGATTGAAGTATAAGTGAAATCTGATAATATCTGTGAGCTACGTATTGACGAAGATTTCAAAGTAGCCCCAATATTGATTGGGTCTACTTTGAAATCTTCGTTGCGCACACACACACACACAATCGGCGGGAGCTCATGAAACATCCTCGCATAGGTTAGAAACAATCACGAAAAAAACACTTAATTGACACGTCATATTTGTGTTTATTATATGATGATTGTATATAGGTACCTACTACTTGAGTCTTATGTGAACTCGATGATAGGTGCACTGCTCATTCTGGGATAATTTGGACCTCATCTTAGTATAAATTTTTACCACTTTCTTATAAAGATACATCAGCTAATTATTTTACTAAAATTCACATCAATATTTTGACTAGAGCACCCATTATTTTATCTAAAAACTGGAGCTTATTACTCTAGACTGAAGATTCGCCGACAATTCATTGAAATATTGTATTTATAGCATCTGTGTATCATCTACGAATACACAGACGTTACGTCCGTCTACAGTCTCCACAGGAGTGTTGTCAGTTGTGCAAAGTGTTGTCACAGTTGAAAATCGTAATGTCTTTTATTTTCATAACCCTATGGTAACTATAAATCTTTATTCGTGTAATGTAGTAGCAAGCGTTATTTGCACAATGTTGCCACACTCTGTAGTAGTTGGTTGCCCCCATCAATCGCGGAGCATATAAATCAAGATCAGTGGGTAGTGGCCGTTAAGCCCGCACGCGCGCCTTGAATACCTCACTCTAGCAAGAAATTAGTTTTAGTCTGAACCATAAATTTAGATTAGAAAAAATCTAAGAACAAAAATATGCAATGTGTATACATCTCCATAAACTTGCGCTAGCTAATATCGAACGATAGAAAATAGATATATAATAGATCTGTGGAATCATTTTCAAATTTATTTTTATTTTAAAGTTGGACATTAATCACATTACTGTGAAAGATAATATACAAAAATATAATGTTACAGATAATAGTCAAGTTTAAAATGTCAGTTAAATAATCTTTATTTATTTAATGGTCACAGGATCAGCATTGCCGTGTTCATCGGTAATAAGTGTGAATTCGATAGTTTTATATAAATTTGTCTAAGATTTTGTTTAAGTACGAGTATATCCTGCGTTGCGAAACTTTATAAATATTTTTTTTGAGATAAAGAAAAGTTATTTGTTTAGGAAACTCTGTTGTAAATAAAGGAAATCATTACTACCTTTATTTTTACTCTTTTTTACTATTTGTTGAGATCGTTATTGTTAAAGCTTCTATTCAAAGTAAGCTGCATCAAAAAGAAACACAAAAACTACATCACTGAACAACTGCCTGTGAAATCTCAACTATGCTACTACTGAAGCTAATTAATGTAATGTTACAACTGTTAGTATTGTCAATAGAGGTTGACCCCATCAATCGCAAAACACATAAATCCAGTTCAGTTGCGAGCGCTGTTAAACTGGTATGCGCTTTTTAAATACCACCACTGGGTTGATTGCCGCTGGGCATAAAACATTAGATCTTTTTTACCTTATTTTATCGAATATGTCTTGGGCCCATATGAAGACAAAACAAATGATAGTCTAGTGGTTAGTTGCAGACCTTTCATCCTCGGAATATCTTTGCTTTTTCGAAGTATTTGAAGTTTATTATCATTTGCTTTAACGGAGAAAGAAAACGTAAGGAATCCTTCTTGCTTTAGAGTTCTTCATAAAGTTCTAAAACCTGTGTGAAGTCTACCAGTCTTAACTTGACTAGCGGGGAAATGTGTGACCTATTCCGTTTTATTTTCAGAAGAGAATTGTGCTCAGCAGCACGAGAGTAATGGATTGATGATGATGACTCATGTATTTACGTTTATTATCAAAATTAAAATACTTATATGATTCATAATCCGCCGTAAAGCATTACTTGTTTTTCGATTGGAGAGGTGCCGTTGTCGGCTACAATTTGAAGCGAGGCGACAATCTTAATTCTTAAAAATAGCAACGTATCTACGTTCTAGCTCAGATAGGAATTTCAGTCGTATGTGTGGTTGTACATGGTTATCTATGGGCTGCGACTACTTAACATCAGGTGGTTTGCATGCTCGTTTGCTACTTATATCACGTTAAAAAAATACATTCTATTTATAGAATTATTTTGGACTTCAATAAATTACCATCTATTAGTAAGGTGTTTCGTTTAGGAGAAGAGACGACGAAAGAAAACCCAAAACATAATATAACAGCTGATACAATAAATGTTACTTACTAGTGAAGTAATTAAAGATAGGCGTATCAGTTTATTTGCCGATTAGCATTTTGTCATTTTTTATAATGAAAGGGTAAGAAACGGACAAGCGGGCCACCTGATGTTAAGTGGTCACTGCAGCCCATGGACAACCACGTCCAATCTCAAATAGAACAGAAGTTC
>DWON01008173.1:0-12324 GCA_018251015.1 Phocides pigmalion okeechobee
TACTCCTCAGGAGTAGAAACGTATATACGTTCGAACTCAGATAGGATTTCAGTCGTGTATGTGGTTGTATGTGGATGTTTATGGCCTGAGGCTACTTAACAAAAAACACATTACCTGCATTTGACTTAAGACATCATTTTGACAGTTTTCTAACAGATTTTTTGAATTTTGCCGTGACCACGAGCCATGCAACTTGTACGAAATATCGGCAACCAAAAATTATTAACCGTGAGTATCCGGTGCATAGTAAATGTATTCCACGATAATATTAGATTAAAATCATATATAATTGACTTGGTCAAGCAGCTCATTAGCAGCATTAACATTCTAAATTAAATCTACCACTAGAAATAAAACAAATCCGACCTGTGAAAAGCTAATCGCAGCACACAAAGTAAACAAAGAGGGACGTATGCAAATACATCAAAATTAAACATGGACGGCTAACTAAACGCCCCTAAGAATAATAATGGAACCATTTACCGCAAAGTGCTTTGCTATGTCACTATTCATCATCTTCCAACAACTACATTAATATTAAGATGGATAGCGTTGGCCGTCTCGCTTCTGCCTCTGTCTGTCTCGCTCCGTTATCAGTTTGACAGTTCTCGAGGGTGAGATATCACTTTTTTAGAGAAAAACAATGTTTTGACGCCCGAGGGTGCGTTCGTGTTAAAACTTTGTGCCGATGTCTCACCGACTGTGTTCCGTCCATTTTTTTAGAAATAATGTGTGTCATCTTATATGTACGTAAACTTGACTGTTTATATACTATATAATTTTAACCTAATACCATCGCTGAATTTATACATACATATTACTTTATATATTTACTTGAGTCCACGATCCATTCAATTGGTTTGAAATAACGGTTATTAAAAATTGTTAATCGTGAATAACCGTTACATTGTAAAATGGAATCCGTCATGAAACAATTTTTGGGTTTCAATTTGTGTGAGGGTCAGGCGCCCTTATAAGCAACAAGATAGTCTTGGTCTCAAGAAATAGTAACATTGCCGCAGTCCATACAAATCAACATGAAAACCTCCCACAGAAGTAATCTGAGGTCGTACGTAGTTGCGTTGCTACTCCTAAGATTGTTGCTTTACTTGTAATTTTATGCATTACCCACACCACCCCAGCCGAAATACAAAAATAGTTATACGGGACATTATGACATCATCGTATCGCTTTTATGTTACGGAATACAACAGTTCTTTAACTAAAACGCAAAATACTTCAAGGTGGATTTTGAGAGTAATGGCATCATCCATTAAACTTTGTATCCTTAAAATCACATGCACAGTCAACACGCAGTAAGGACCACATTGACTCACAGTGAGCACGCAGACAGTAAAGCCCGTATCGACTCACAGTCGGCGCCCAAACAGTAGCATGCATTAACACGCACACACCCACACCCCAGACGATATATGCGACGTTTCGAGATAACATAAATAACGTCGTGATATTAGACAACTGTAGAACTATTGGCTGGCTCCCCACTCCAGGTCTCTGGTTTCAACGTTTTTATTTACACAGCTACTTTATACGGCTTGATAAATACATCCCGTTCGGAAGAAATTCTTTACTTGCAGCAAATAGAAATGAAGCTGTTGGTCGAATGCTTTTTAGTGCTTGACTTTATTGAATTCCAGCTCTATTTTCCGTTTTAAGTTTAGATTTTTATTACAATAATGAAAATCTTAAAACTAATTATAATAAAAGCCTAACATAAACCATGTAAAGAGTTCGTGTTCGTGCTACATGATGCTAAGAACGCTAGCTACATTCCCGTGTTGATTAGCGATCGCAATTTTGTGCGCGAGATATGAACCAGCCCTCTTGTCTCTTAATTTCACTTTGATAATTATGATGGTTATACGTAAAAATTGGTCTGAGTAGAATGTTTTGGACTAACTCAGTACCACTGTTGTAGTATCGACTATTGTAATTATATCAGTAATGTTGTTTCTCTGTAATGCTGCATCATTTTTTATTATAATGTACGTTAGTTTTTCTCTGTTTTTTAACTTTTAAGTTTACTTATCCCTGTTTAACACGCTTTAATATGATTGGGATAACCCAATCACCAAACTCATAGATTCCGTTACATACAAATGTAACGGAATCTATGAGCTTAATTTTTATCGGATTTTAGAAGTTTGATTAATTTTAAACTTAGCACACGTATCAAGGACTAATGACAATGCAATAAAATGAAAAAAAAAGAAAAATAAATAATAGTTTAAAAAACAAGCTTTTATAAAGCATCTAACTAATAAAAAGTTTAAGTAGGCAAAAATGCATTGTTAAAAAAACGCCTGGAGTGCTTTTTCAGTGATCTATTGACTCCATGCACCCCACGCTTTTTTATATAGAAATATATTTTTTTTCTTATTTATACTTTTTTCATTGGATTTTTAGAAAAGCGTGTTTTGTATTTTTTATAATTAAAGTAATAGTTAGATTATTTATTTATCGTTAGTAAAGAAACTATATTGTCATTAATTATTATGTGTAAATAAATCCTTTACATAAATTGTATATCAACAATTAATAATTTATATTGAATTTAAAGTACCGTAGAATTAATAAATAAAAGCATTTCAATCGGGTACTTTAACGGTATCTCCCACATCTCTCATTCCTCAAGATTATCTCAACTAATGATTTGTTTAGCCTTCATTGTCTCGAGTGTGTAAAGCATTCGTTTCGTTGGGAACGCAATGAGTGTGCACTCCGCTTGGCACCGATGTTAATCATAAAAATACTGGTTTTTATGTGAGAAGAGTAGCAAACGAGCATGCAAACCCCTGATTAAGTAGTGGCAGCCCATTAACATTCACTGACAACCACAAACACGACCGAAATTCTATCTGAGCTCGAACGTATATACGTTGCTACTCCTGAGGACTAAGATGGTCGCCTCTTTTCAAAGTATAGCCGGCAACCGCACCTTTCCAGCCGAAACACAAGTAATGCTTTACGGCGGATTATGACACCGAAGGTGGTAGCTCCCCGGTCGAATTACCCCACCTTTAAAAGTTTTAATTTAAAATTTATTTTAATCCAAGAGCCGATAAAGGATATTATCACCAACCCATCACTGTCTCAATGCTGGGAATCTATCTATTTTAGCATGAGATGGATTAAACTATAATCCGCCATGATGAAAAAAATTGAATTGATATTCTTCAAACACCTTTGAGAACTTTACGGAGAACTATCAAGAATGCAGATTTCCTCACGATTGATACTTAAATATGTTATTTCATTATAAGGTAGTTTTCAGTACATCAGCTTTGAGCGCCCTGTTGCCTAAGACCTGGTGGGAAAGAGGATAATGATCAACTTAATCCTCGGGAGTATCACATCTATGATTGACTTCAAATTTGACTCCACATCTATATAGATTGACTTACAGATGTCTTACATCTGCGATTCACTTCACATATGATATCAGTTCTATATAGATTTGCCAATGTCCAGGACCGGCTATAACCACCCATGCGGGGAGGGTAATGACCTTCTAAAACCTCGGGAGTATCACTTCTATCATTGACTTCAAATGTGAATCCAGTTTTATATAGATTGTGTTACAGATGTCCAAGGCCGGTCATAACCACGTGTGAGAACGGTAATGTCCGTCTTAGTCCTCGGGAGTTGATACTCCCAGTCTTCGGGTCTATGATTGACTTCAGATGTGACTCCAATTCTAGATTTAGTTTTAGGCACAGATGTCCTCAACCTGGTATAACCACATACCATTAAATCAAGCTCATTTGTTACTACAATTTGGAAAAAACTGTACTATTACTATCGATTCAGTGGCGGCAATCAATCGTCGCAAGCGGAGTGCGGCAGCCTCGTTAGCAAACTCCACGGCACTTTTTTGACGTCTAGGGTCTCTGGTTCGAGTGCCGACACCTACGACCGACCTTACCACCCTTACAATAAGACCTAAAATGCAAAGACAACCCGTAACGACTCTGAACATTTATTTGCAAACTTTAGTACACTCCCGGTTAAGAAACGTGATCTTTAATACGAGGTGATAAGGTTCAGAATTGACGGTTTTCTCGTTCGATGGCCGCAAAAACCAATGTTATGTATAAACATTTTTGTTCCTGCACTCTTGTCTAACTCTCCAGATGAGTGCCGAGAGTTTCTTCCGAGCCCGAATTGTTTTTTACGAATAAAATATTCTTTTTATTTCACGCACGCCCCAAAATGTAAATTGCTTACAACTTTTATTTGTCTGTTCTTGGGTATTTATTTATACGATCAACAAAGTTAAGTGATGTCGGGCGTGGTCGGGAATTGGATGGGTGACCGCCAGCGATTTATTTAATTGCCATTAAGTGCTTCGGTTTAGCACGATGAGCGGTCTACCTTTTTGTTATCAGCAATGGTAGTTTTTAATGTTTATTGTTTCTAAGGTTGGATTCAAAACATCAGATGGATTGGGTACCCATATCTCCATCATGTAGTGCTTAAGTCAGAGACAAAGACAGACAGACAGCCGCTTGTAGTCTCGAAGTAAAATAGAGTGACACACGGACAGAATGTAATGACGCAATTATAATAGAGATTAGGCTATATGAATATGAAAACTTACAAAATCAAATTCTGTTCTCACAGTTATGAAGTAACAAGTAACTATAAATATTTAGACACACTGGTCGTTCAAAGTTCAATGGTCAGATTAAGCTCAATTCGCTATTCGTATAAATATTTATTTCGTTCCGTTAAACATTAAGAGTTATTATGTTTATGGTAACAGTGAAGCACCTGAAGGAGAGATTGTGTTAGGTTATTTTGGTTAGGTGTTAAAGGAGAACTATAGCTCGACCGAGGAGGTACCACCGCCGCCCTCATAATCCGCCTTAGACTATTACTTGTGTTTCGGTTGGAGAGGTGCGGTTGCCGGCTACACTTCAAAGCGAGACGACCATTTTAGTCCTCAGGAGTAGCAACGCATCTACATTCGAGCTCAGATGGGATTTCAATCGTGTTTGTGGTTGTACGTAGATGTCGATGGGCTGCGACCACTTAACATCAGGTGGTTTGCATGCTCGTTTGCTATTCTTCTCATATAAAAAAGGTTCGTTTCGTGTTTTAATCATTAAAGCTTCTTTTGCGTTTATGGTAACATGAGGGCGTAAGAGGGAGAGTGTAGGTTAGATAAGGTTCGTTCCATGCTACAAATATTTTTTTTTGTATAATACGCTTTAGCAAAGAAAATAATCAAGAACCTATCAGTAAATGTCATCCTCCCTTTCACCCCTCCAAATTTTGTTTTCCGAACGATAGGTATCCTACGTCCGTCTCCAGGGACTTATCTATTCCTGAGTTAAAATTTATCAAAATTGACTCAGCCGTTTTGACGTTACAACTGAACATACAATCTCGCATTTATATTAGTAGGATTAACACCAACTAGTGTAAAGGATACATGACGTAAAAGTTACTATTATTCGATTAGTTAACGAAGTTTTCGTAAGCGTCCGCGACGTAATCCCTAATCCCGGTCCGAGAGTCCCGGGTTGCCTCTCCCCGGATTGTAAGGTCGGCTTACACCCAATCAGATAACCCCAGTATGGACTTTCTTTCTGTAATAAATTATCAACCTTAGCGTTTGCACCTGCTTTTTGTAACCAGTTCCTAGATGTTATTTGGGTAAAGCAGGTGAGATGTTTGTTTGGGTAAATAACAAGATGTTATTTGGATAAATAACATCTTGGAACTCAAAATGTATTTTTTGTTTCAAAGAAATTAAGTTGTTTCTCGGTAATAATAACAATGAAATGTCTTTAAGAATTGGTAGTTTTTTTTTGTCTAATTAATTAGTTTTTTATTTACGATTTGTACTTGTACCTTTTTGTACTTATAATTGTTCTCTTTAAGGTTAGGTACCTTGAAAGGAAAAAACGGAATCCTTATAGGATCACTTTGTTGTCTGTCCGTCCGTCCGTCTGTCCTTTTTCTCAGGAGCGCGTGGAGGTATTAAGCTGAAATTTATATCAAATACTCAGGTCTATTGTCCCTTAGAGCTGTGAAAAAATCAAACTTCTAAGCCAACGCAATCTAAACATACAGCCGTTTATGCCGCAAATTTCCGCCAAATTTGGAAACTCGCAAGGGAATCAAAACCTACAAGGTACTTCCCGTGAACTCAAAATCTTGAAATTTCGTACTGTTAGTCGGCACCGTTTTTTTAGTTAAAAAAACTGTTTAATAGTAACCGACCTATTTATTCAAAATGTTCACAATTTTAGTAACACTTTAACTTATTTTGGACTTCTACGTCTCTCGCGTTATAAAGATCTCGATAGACCCTGAACAACTTATCATTCTCCGCCTGCCGGCAATTACCAAAGGTAAGAGATCCGTAGCTGGGTAGCGATTCTTCTCTATTAGGAGTAAAGCAGAAAAAATGACCAAAAACTGGGGTTTTTGTAGCAAGTTATTCCTGATTATGTTATACATTAATGTTAACTTGTCGATATTCATTGATGTGTGCTATTTCAGCTAAGTTGACAATAAATTTATGTTAGGTATGTATTCTGCTTGTATGTAACAGATCGCTATAAAACGGCGTGACAACGACAATGAAGCGTTACTAACAAAGATTTAATTAAAATATTATTTTGAAGCCAGCTGTGATACAAATAATATCACGTGTTAATTTGCTACTCGTATAACATTTAAAAAATATATCTATCACATGTTTATTCTACTTGCGTGACATTAAAAAACGGTTTGTCAATAATATTGCAGTGTTACAAAGAGTTACCTTCGTCATTTACAAAGTGAATAACGTCTCTACCGAGTGTGGAGATCGTACCTCGCTTCCCGACCTCGTAAATACAGAGACGTGGAACGATCGCATCGTATTCAGTTCTATGCAGACTTTGAATATGAATCGTTGTAAAAGTTTTGATGTCTACATAGGGTTGCTACATAGACGATAAATTAATTAATTAATTACATTTATTTATTTTGTGCAGTTTATTTAAGATGTGTATTTCTTTTCCCGACCTCGTAAATACAGAAACGTGGAATGATCGCATGGTATTGAGTTCCATGCAGACTTTGAATAGGAATCGTTGTAAAAGTTTTGATGTCTACATAGGGTTGCTACATGGACGATAAATTTATTAATATTTATTTAATTTGCGTCATTCTTTTAAGATGTCAATAAAATCAAATTCAAAATAAAAAAAATAAAAAAATAAATTTTTATTAACGCAAATAATTTAAAAACAATGATTGATAGAATTTGTTGTCTTTTTATCTGTCTTGGTGCGCGCTAATCTCTAAAATGGCTTAACTGATTTAAGTGCAGTTTTCACTAATATATTTCAGTTAGTTTCACTTAACGTTTAGTGTTTCATTTCAGTCGTTCTGTAAATAAAAAAGTTATGTCAATTTGAATGTTACACCTAATTTTTAAAGTCGAATGATTTCAATCCGACCTTACGCCCTTTAATAAGGTTTAAATACCACGTAAATAGCGAAAAATTAACGCGCCCTCCGAAGTACGCAAGTGTGAATGTAAAAAAATAGTAATTTAATTTGATATATGATATTTGTTGTAATCATTTATGTAAGCCTAGCTTTAGGAATCACTCACTGCCCTTAGGTTGACTGGCAGAGAATACTTTTAGCATTATTTCCGCCTTTTAATCCTATATATCTTGTATGGTGCGAATAAATACTAACGGTGGGAGAACTATAGTTCGACCGAGGAGGTACCACCGCCACCTTCATGATCCGCCGTAAAGCATTACTCATGATTAGGTTGCAAAAGTGCGGTTGTCGGCAACACTTTGAAGCAAGGCGACCATCTTTGTCATCAGGAGTAGCAACGTATCTACGTTCGATCTCAAATAGGATTTGCCGTTGTACGTGGATGTCTATCGTTTTCTACTCTTCTCACATAAAAAATAACAATAAATAAATGTAATTTAACCACTAATGATAACCCTCATTGGCTAGAACACGAAGAGATCGTTGAAATTCATTCACTAGTTTCCCATTTTGGGCACGACCGACGATGATAAAAGTTTTCTATGCAACAATCGAACGATACGAGTAAAATACAAAGACAAAACCTTTGCTCGATATATCCTATTTGCACAGCAAGAGATGCAGACATAAAAACAGATTGATAGGAATGTTTCCTGCACCAGATAGTCTGGGATAAAAATATAGCGACTGGGGAATCTTCAATAGGGTTGTAATCATGCCCAAGTGTAAAGTTTTTGTTTTTTTATGTGAAAAGAGTACCAAATTAGCACTAATGCAAACCACTTGGTAAGTAGACGCAGCCCATAGACATCCACGTATAACCATAAACACAACCGAACTCGAACTCGACTTCTGAGCTCGAACATTGCGTTACTACTCCTGAGGAAGGTCGCCTCGCTTCAAAATATAGCCGGCAACCGCATCTCTCCAAGCGAAACACAAACAATGCTTTACGGCGGATTATGATGCAGCGGTGGTACAGCTCCCACCTTCAAGTACCTATAATGTACAACGTAGACAAAGTTTGAAAGATGGTAGAATAAAAGTTCGACAGGGGAACTACCACCACCGTTCTCCTAATCCGCCGTAAAGCAGTTATTGTGCATCGAGGAATTCACACTTTTTACTAGCGACCCGGCTCAGCTTCATCCGGGTAATAGAGTTTATATTTACTTACATTTTTTTTCATACAGTCATTACCTAGCTGAAAAAACTTATAATTAATACATCTAGTTCAAACGACGACTGAGTTACTATATTGAATTTAACTATTTAATTTCTTGTCCAATTTACTAAAATTTACTAGATATTGGATTCCTAACTATGCACATATCACCTGTATTGCATATCGTTTGTATGTATTCGAAGTAATATTGCATAGAATCTGTCGAGCGACGTTACTTTCAATGGATCAAGCGCGTTGCGAAATGAATTTTGTAAGAAATCTTATCAGAATATTTATGAAGTAAGCACAGTAATTTCAAATACTTAAGTAACGGCTTAAACCTAAAATAATTGCATTTGTATTAGAATTTTAAATAATTATCTCTAAATATTATAAAAAAAAGTCCCCCATCACATCTGTCTATTCATGATAAACTCATAAATTACCGGACGGATTTTCTCACAGTTTTCAACAACTTAGCATCAAGTTTGTTTTTGCAACTAGGTAATGACTGGATGCATGTATGAAAGAAAAATAATGTAATTATCTCTGTTGACCGAACGAAGCTGGGCCGGGTAGCTCACTTTAAGTAATGTAACCAACTCCACAAGAACTGCATTTAAAAAATATATTTTTTTATTGAAAAGTCCACCTTAAGTTATTATTTCAACATCAACCTATTACTTTTACATTGCTGGCTACGAGTCCTACGTCAAAATAAGAACTAGTGGAAATTAGTATTTGGTAACCAGTATGTAGGAACTAGTATTTAGAAATTAGTATATTATAAAAACTAGTTCTCAAAAACTATGTATTATCTAATAACTAGTGTCTTGAGTATAAATAATTCTCTTTGATAATTATTACAAAATGATTTATTTAAAAGCCAATTTAGCAACTTCCCTAAATTTGATAACAAGGACAATTTTAACGATCACATTTTTTCTCGGAACTCCTGAGAGAAAACATAAATTTTAAGAATACGCTCACGTTTTTAGTTATTTTAGGGATACTTTCTTGGAATATATTAAAACGTGTTTTCTTTAACATCGTTTATTTTCTTTTAAATACGTTTGGGATTCGTTTAAATTAAATATTTTGGTTCTGTTTTGTACCTGTTACTTTACCATTTCTGAACACAGATTTCTTAGTCCATGTGCTAAATGCAAATTTTGTTTTTTTTTTAAATGGAAACTCCTTAAATGCATCAGTCGCAGTTCCGTGGGTTCGATAAGCAGCGATGGAAACCATGGTAGTAGATTTACATACGTAACCACTTCTGCTCCCACATAGAATTGCAGCTGACTTTTTTGCAGAAGGAAACTCATATAGAGCCATGCTGTGTAATTATCAGTAGCAGTTCCGTGGGTTCGATAAGCTACGATGGAAATCTTGGTAGTAAATGTACATACGTGGTCACCGCTGCTCCTACATAGAACCACAGCTGACTTTTTTGGAGAGGGAGCTCGTATAACTCGCTTCGCTGTATAATTGTCAGGCGCGGTTCCGTGGGTAGGATAAGCTGTGATGGCCGACGTTGTAGCAGATTTTTAACATACGTAGTCACCGCTGCTCCCACATGACGCGGCAACTAACGTTTTAAAGGCTTTAAAAAACACTAATTTGATAGATTTCGCAACTTTATATGACATACTGGGTACTCACGATTAACGATTTTTGATTACCGATATGTCGAAATGTTTGCTATTCGTTTCGCCGTGACCACGCTGGTTCGAAATATCAGAACACAAAAATAAAAATCGTTAATGCACGTGCACTATATACATATAAAGTTATAATATTATTATAATAAAAGTATAAATAAAAGTATAAAAATAAATATACGTTAATATATAATCTCAAGGAAGTCCATGACCATGCGGCATACCAAGAACGCTAGCCGCATTCCCACTCTGAATAGTGAAGGCAATTCTGTGCGCGAGACATGAACCAGCCCTTTCTGTTTTAGATATCTTTATGTTGTAGATATATCTGACAAGTTTTCCAACAAAATTATTTTATATTTTCGCGCTCGTAGTGGTTGGGAATGACATACACTTTCTAGCGTATCTGCCTTCTCCGGCAAGAGCCGGTGTGAATTGCTAGTAGGGCTACCACGCGTTTCAACCGGACATATTGTTAATTTTAACCACCCATTCAACGGTGGGATGGTACATCGCCGAGGTTATATTAAAATATTTGATTTTAAAGTAACATTATCGCGGAATTTATGCATAACAGCGAAGATGCTGTGGCCGTGATCACTTGGTTCGTGACCACGAGCCATACAACTGGTTCAAAATATCGGCAATCAAAAATAAAAAAAACTTTAATTATTAGTACTGAGTACATAGTAAAATGTACAAAAATATTATTTAGATGAATGTCGTGGTGAGGATTTTTGTTTCATATTTGGTTATTTTTTTTTGTCTTGTCGTTTTTGGTATCGCGCGCCATCGTCTTCCATTCTTCATCCCATGCGTATATCCGTCCCTTTCTTACAGTCGATCTAACACGAGCACATACGACTTGTATATTTCTCAGTCTATTCACCTAGCATTGCATCTATCTATCTGACACAGCTATTTACTCACCTAAATCCCCACATTAATAAGAAGTATTAATAATGTAAAGTATAAATAATATTCGTTTGTCAATTTTTTTCAGTTACGTCACTTAAAAATACTAACAAACCAGGGAGTAATTGACCATCTGAGAAATAGCCCGGGTAAAAAGTAACTCCCGAAATTCCCTGCTCATCATACGAGTCGATATCTCTGTAGGATAATTCTAAGCCAAGACAAGTGACTCTTCTTCTTTATAAACTTGGTTACAGATGTCCATGAACAGTGACCACTTACCATCAAGTGGACTGTACGTTCTTTTATATGTAGTAAAACCATTCTAAAACCTAAATAATATTATAAAAATACAATCCTAAACCGATTTGTACATTTCAGCATGGCAACCTTACTCACGACACTATCACAAAATAGATTTCGTGAAAATTACATAATATTTTCTTCCTTCAGTATTGGAGCAGAAAGCTACGGAAAATATTAAAAGTACCTACGTTAATACAAATTGGATATGATATGGAAAGAATTGAATCTATTTTTTCACTTTATGATATAACGTTTAATTAAAAAGCAATTAAAAAACGTTAATCGTCAATACTCTTTATTTAATCAAATGTATAACTTCCGCGATGATATTCGTTTAAAATCGTGAATCTATTTTTATTTATATTTCAATTACAATAATCAAAATATTAAAATTACCAATAAAAAGCTTAACCTAAACAATCAAAAACGAGTCTGTGACTATCCGGCATAGTGACAAGAACAATGGCAGCATTCTCGCATCGATTAGCGATCGCAATGCTCTGCGCGTGATATGAACTAGCTTTTGACGCGACGATCAACCGTGAGATTAATGTTTGAAAAGAATGTTTGGCACTCGGACCCCACCGATCAAAGGTTTCAAAACCAAGCGGAACAAATACGTATTCACTGCTAAGTGGAACATATTTTTTTTTTATTGCGTAAGAGTAAGAAACGGGCATGCAGGCCACCTGGTGTTAAGTGATCACTGCAGCCCATGGACAACCACGTCCAATCTCA
>DWON01008174.1:0-12323 GCA_018251015.1 Phocides pigmalion okeechobee
TAGAACCGTTTTCATGGTAATCAAATTTGGTCGAAATTAGTTAAGAGTTTTATCAACGTAATAATATTAATCTTTGTTAAAATAAATGTGTTGTTAATTAAGAATATTTAATTGTGAACAAAATTGTCTTTGACATTACTTAATTTCAATGAATATCTTAGAAGATATGACAATAACTATTCCACGCAGACGAAGTCGCGGGCACAGCTAGTTTAATATATATTTTACCTTAGCGTCTTTAACAGTTTGGATAACTGGCCCGTGGGTAGTCACAAAAGTTGGTATTGGGTAATATCCCCTGACATTATTATTACTGGGTTCCTAGAATAACAGTAAATGTTAAAGAATTACATATTATGGTAAAGAAATGAAGTTTTCTTTAATATCAGGCAACATTTTTTTAAACTATAGGAAGCAATAATCGATGACGGTATAGTGGTGACGGGAAGTTTTTTTATGTGAGAAGAGTAGCAAACGAGCATGCAATCCACCTGAGGTTAAGTAATCGCAACCCATAGACAGCCCGTGCAACCGCAAACACGACTGAAATCCTATCTGAGCTCGAGCGTGTATTCGTTGCTGCTTTGAGTCCTGCGGACTAAAAAGGTCGCCTCGCTTCAAAGTGTAGCCGGCAACCACACTTCTCCAACCAAAACATAAGTAATGCTTTACGGCAAATCATGAGGACAGCGGTGGTATCTCTCCGGTCGAACTATAGTTCTCCGAACCTTTAATAAGTCAGAGTTAGAAACCCTAATACGCCATCGCTTCCATCCAACTATCACTTATAATGTTTTTATAATTATTGTATGTTTTATAGCCCGTATAACCGAGAGTCCTCCATAAAATTCTAAAAGGATTAAGAAGTCTGCCAGCGCGCACTTGACGTGGTGGAGTATGCCTCAACAGTTCTCGTTTTTAAATGGAGATCTATAGCAGCTCTAACATAGCAAAGAGTTGATGAAAGAAAACACAATAAACTCAATAATTATGACCTTAGCTTTGAGATTGGCCTTTTGTTCCTGAGATCTAGCCGAATGCGCCCTTACTGGAGATCGCGGCACCCTAGGTTCACCCGCATCACTTCTACGAGAAACTGTAGTATTTGATCCACTCAAATTTCTGAAAAATAAACAGATACTTAGATAAAATCTTCCTATCACCTAAGTTATAGGTGTCATATTAAAGAAATTTGAGAACCTAACATAAATGTCAACTTAACACTTTCCCTACAACGTACATCGTGCTGTGTATTATTTGATACAACGCGCATGCGGCTTGTACACACCTGTTTTGTACGTATCAATCTGTATCGATTACGGACGAACGTAAGCGCTGTGTTTACGTCAGCGCCACAAGACTGAAGGCGGACATTACGTCCGTGTATTCGATGCTGCACTGATGCTAAAAATACAATATTCGTGTAAATTGTCGGCGCCTCTTCAGTCTAGAGAAAAGAGCTCCAGCTTAGGGTCAACTTCCGTAATTCTGACTTGATGTAATATATGAACGCCGCAATCAAAGTTTTAAAATAACGCCATAAGCAATAGGTACACAGAACATACCCTTTTTCTTGTCTTTTTGATTTGTAATTAATCTGAGGAGAAGTCACATGCCACTCGAATTGCTCCTTCTTAGCCGGTAGTTTGTGATCTAAAAACATATTTTAACATAATAGTGTTATGAAATACTTAAAAATACAACAAAAATACAAATGGAAACTAACCATATCAAGAAGAGTACAACATTTATTCGCAAAGCAAATGTTTGGCGCAACTTTAGCGCAACGCACCGCCAAGGACCATATGCTGTCTTTAACAGTTTGAGTACATGGCTCACAGCAGAGATACTTTCTCCATAAAAATATCCTTCTTTCACAAGGAAGTTCCTCACTCCCGTCTTCAACCGGTGTTGTTTTTAATACACAGCCCTTCATTTGAGTCAAAGGCACTTCGGATTTAATTGTCAAGTCACACGACGTTATAAATACTTCGTCATCTTCGACCTTTGATATCTCTATACAATAAAAAAAAGTATTTTTAACACTTTCCCCGCGGCGTGGATATATATGATCGGGTCAGTATTTCAGGAGGCGGCCCTAAACTGGAGCTTATTTCATTATATTGAAGATACTCCGTAAAATTACTGAACTTCTGTATTTTTTAGCATCTGTGTATCATCTAATACACGACGTAATATACGCTCCCAGTCTTGTAGCGCCGACGTAAAAACAGCACTTTTGTTCGCCCGTAATCCATACAAATTTATCGGTGCAACACAGGTGTGTAGCAGCCGCAAGCGCATCGCGCCCTGTTTTACACAGCAGTGTTGTAGCCGCAAGGAAAGTGTTGACTTCCGAAAATCATATTGGCGGTGCGTTACTCTATACGATAAAATATTGAAAATAAAATTCAGTAAAATTATTGACATACCTCTAGTTTTAGAAGCTTGGGGTCTAATTGGAGGCGAATTGTCAGATCGAGTTTGCCTTTGTATAGGCGGAGGTGGCGATGGCGATTTATTGAAAGTAACCGATCGTTGCACAATTGTCTTCTCAGCAATTGAATATACTCCGAACTGGTGTTTTGGTAACCTATCTAGATCATGATATTTGCGTTTCCTGAAACGAACTTTAATAATATTAGATAATGAAGTACAGGTTTTGAAAACCCACTCATTTAAGTGTAGTAACTAAATCTATAATTGTAATAGAAAATTTGTCAGTTATTTACCTATAAATATTTCCTTGTTTTATCAGCCACGCTTCCAAATGTTCTAACCATCCCTATATAACAAAATAATATATAATTAAGGTATTTTACTTAAATAATTTTAATCAATTTCTAAAATTGAGACAATTGGACAACTTATTTAATACATATTATTAATTGTAAGTAGATGAAGATGTTTAATGTCCAATCCTCAGCAATATCCGTATTGCACTTATTCCAAAATTACGTGTATACAATCCTTTTTGTCACTCCTGTTTTGGGATAACGCTAATTCTCGAATAATTTAAGTTCATTTTTTTTTGTATTTGGATATTTCTTTTCTACTAAAAAATCCAAATTTTTTGCAAAGGTTCCCATAATCGGTTTTTTATTCATTTTTTTCAATATCTTTATTTTTTTGTAGCTTTTATAGCAAATTTTCCGTATTTTCGAATCTTTCCTTGGGGGCTCCACACCCCATGCTCCATGCCCCAGCAAAAAAGCCCTGTATGTATATAATTACCTGCTGCTGTCCAATTACGGAGCCAGGTCGACAAATTCTCATCCAGCCTATTGCCTCGCGAGCGCTCATACGATAATGTTTTATTAGGTAACAACCAATTAGTGAACCGGTGCGACCTAGACCTGCCTGAACAATTTCTCCATGAATAACATATGACAACTGAATCGTCTGTATATCTAAAAATTTACTACATATACTGTGCAACAATTATCTGATATAAGGCAACTAAGATACAGATACAGTCTCTTTGGTAAATAAATAAATTGATTTCTAATTTGAAATTCGTTACATATTAATTATTATTATTATAAAAAAGAAAATATTATAAAGAGAAATTATTATAAAAAAGGCATCGTTACTAGTTCTTAGAAGTTCGAATATGACTTAAGTAAAATATCTCCGTAGATGGATTGATTCCTATTTCACAATTTAATTAGTGCTGCAGGAACCTTTAGTCCGAGTGCAAGACTTAAAATCTTATTAACTAGGATATGTTTCTTTGTAAAATTCAGCCTTTCTGATTTACCAACAAATTTTATGCGTACGTATAAAATTTGTAATTGTAATGTAAATTCTTAAAAAGTCATTTGACTTCGAAATTTGAATTTGTCGATTATAATAAATATACTTCACCGGAAAAACAGTCCAACAGATGAGTTATTAACTGCATAACACTCATATTTTTTTAAATATCGACGCTTAACTAGTATGCAACAAATCGTATTAATTGCTATGATATACTCATAACCTTGCAATGGACAGCAATTGCTCCATCTGATTCCTCGCTGATTTGTAGAAACTTTATTAGAATGTGTCTTGGTGGGCAAGAGCCATCCGGAAAGTATAAGTCGTAGTGCGTAATATCAGCATTACTAAAACTAGAATAAAATGGTTATTTCTAATGGCTATTTCGTCTTTCAAATGATTGGGATGCAATAAAAAGAATTAACTCGTATTGTTCATTTGACCCTTTTTTATGGTGAAAGAGTAAGAAACGGGCATGCAGGCCACCTTATATTAAGTGGTCACTGCATCCCATGGACAACCACGTCCAGTCTCAAATAGAACAGAAGTTCTATTTAAGGATGGACGCGGATGCGTTCCTACTCTTGAGGACTAAGATGGTCGCCTCCAATAATGTGTATCCGGCAACCACAAATAACAATTGATGGTAGCATTTTTTTATCCCGAGTCAAGTTGACATTGATAAATCATATGATTAATTTTATGTACTGCCCGATGGTTAGTAATTTAAGTATTTGTACATGTATTAAAATCTGATAACAATACAATATTTTCGTGCCCCAGGGTTTTTACTGAGTAATGCTTTATGGCGGATTATGAAGGTGGCGGTGATACCTCCCAGTTCGAAATAAAGTTCTCCCATCTAAAAAATATTTTATTATTATGTTTACTATTATACTTACACCGAACTGTCATACAGCCTTTTGTTAAGTCTTATGACAATTTGGACATTGTTATCCTTAAAGTACTTAATATACATTTCTGGAGGGTGATACAAGTTGACACTGTAGTCAACTGGGCCGATGAATGCAAGAAATTTACCTAAAAATATAAAGTTTTATAATAAAACACATAATAAATAAACAATAGATATTATTTTTTTACTATTATAATCACCTGGAACAAGCCAATTTAGATCTCCGCCCTGAACTTTATCAAGCCTTTCATATTCCTCGTAGTTAAAGTCTTGAAAGTTAAAGAACCCAATATCCCTAGCTTTAGCTATAGCATGCATGCAATCTAACAAAGAAATCGTGTATGATGAATCACCCTGCGTCGCGTCTTGAAAAGGTCTATAATAATATAATTATTTTAATAGAAAATAATAATCCTCAAACTTAACACAGTTATAAAATATTGTACATAAAATGATATGTTGTAAGTAATTATACGTCCTCTTGCTATGTTGAGGTATCTAAGTACAATAATAGGACATAACATAAGATACATCCCACTATTCAATAATCAAAATTATTACAAGAAAGTGACGCATAAAATATTTAAGTACTACCTTACGTTATTTAAAATGCTTAAAGGTGAATATTGTTTCAAAAAATGATACTAAAAATTGTTAACGTTACTGGTTTGCTTACCGATAACTCTGTCCCTGAATTAGCAACGGTTTGATCGCGTCTTTCGGCGGTAGACTCAAATATATAATGCCGTAACATCCTAAAAGAAAAGCTGCGTTCGCTTTCTTTTTCGGGTCGATCGTCGTATAGTGAACTATTACAATCTGTCTTTTCAAATATTGCTTCAACTTCTCGTCCAAAATAGTGCAATACTTGTAGACACAACCTAAATTCAGTGGGCCGAAATCTGAATAATAATTCTCGTAAATTAACTGATCGTCTATCGTAAAATAGTGAGCTTCAGTAGAATCCTTCAATACTTTGCCCTGTCTTACTGTAGCGAAGTAAAGAATATTCTTTATATACTCTGCTATAAATAATATGTCAGGGCTTCGCGTCATAGTAAATGGAAATTTATTACTTGATTAAACATTTTAGTAGTCAATATTTTAACAAGAATAAAATGTACTTCAATTCCAGTATAAGTTAAACGAGTAAAACTCTATGATTTCGCTACATAAAACATGTTTACAAATATATATAAATACAGCACAAATAAATTGTAATTCAAAATGACAACGTTAATTAATGAATATCCATTTAATTTATTTACTGTCAGCCAGTATGATAATAAAGACAATATATACACTAATTCAACGAATATAAAAATCTGAAATACGCGTTTGCACATTACAGGTGTGAATTTATTAAGATACTTTGTTGTGGTGTTCATAGGGCTTGACTGTTCAGCAAAGTTTAAATGGCTTAATTATATATCCACCACGCTATGATGTACACATACAGAACAATTTCACAATTGACCCCCTGCTTCCAGTCCCCGTATATGTAATGTACTCTGTGAATTCCAGTTCACTCCCTTGAAGGTTTTAGATCTGGTCTTCTTTGAATACCTTCAAAGAGACTCCCCAACTCAAGGGATCTTGTTAAAACGAAGAAATTACTCCTAACTATTTACTCCTGCTTATTAATAATAATAATAATAAGGGGTACACATGGATAGCTCCTGAAATTCATGCCCTTGCGCTGAAGGCTTTAGGCCACAGTAGTAATACTTTCATGCTTTTATTCAAATAATATGTAATTCTGTTTATGTTTATATTTTTTGTTTCTGTGTATTGTTTGTAAATTCTGATTTTTAAGCTCGCCTTGTGATTGTTTAAATCAAAGTATAAATAGCTAATTACAAAGGTTTTGTAGCATTATCTTAAATTAATATAAAGTTTTTGAACGTAACTTAAATGTCATCTTTTATTGTAAGTATGGCAACCCTAGTCTTTTTCCGGTACGCAAGGTAAAGTGTCAAACAGTTCGTGGTGAAATATTTCAAATCTGCAGTTATTTTCGTGATCATCAAAGTTTTGGTGAATGTAATAATTGCAACGAAATGCCGACGCGACATTCATTTATTTTTATTTCGTATTTCAGGTCTGCATTTAACAAAAAACCATGGCCGACGTTGATGTGTGAGTATTGTTGATCCTTGCTTTGCTTGCTCTCGATATATATATCTAGTACAAAGCCTTCTATATGTAGGATAAGATTTTTTTAGATAATAAAGTAAAATAAACTTCAAAAAATAAATAATTTCACATTTCTGATTTTGTCAACATAACCTCGAAAACTTTTCATGATTTCCTTACGATTTTCAACTCGCCTAGTATTCTCGATTTGTGTACAGATTCAGTGCAAAAATGCAGTTTCCATTATGTTATCAAAACTAGATGCTTTATTCGTATAATTTTCGATGTCCTTACGATCCGCATGGGAATCAAAACTAAAAAAAATATGTTTTTTTATTAATAAAATATAAAAAAAAAAAGATACAACCATCTTATAATCATAAAACTTGACTAGTAGCTAATTAAATTCAACATGGGCTGAACAGTGAAAATTGACATTGATAATTTACTTGTGTTATTTGTTTTAAAAAATATATATATAACTATTTATAAGTCCATACCAGTCAGTACACACCACAAAGTCAATTAACAAATCAAATCTGATTTTAGAAAACTTAAAATTATCTTTTACTAGCATTTTTAATACTAAGTTTTATAATTTTGTCATACAGTGAGGTTGCCCCAAACCCCGTCCTGAGCGGAGGAGCTATGGACGTGAACACTGCTCTTCAGGAGGTGCTCAAGACTGCCCTTATCCATGGAGGTCTTGTTCATGGACTTCATGAAGCTGCTAAAGCCCTTGACAAGTAAGAACTACTATTACTAAATACAACTAACACATTCTCCTCACTAGTTTTAGGCAACAGAATTAAAACAATATTCACATGGTAAGTAACTGTTCTAGTTATGTACCGTGTGGAAATATCTAGTGAGATAAGTCACAGTAGATGCTCTCTGGTGCCAAAAGTGATGCATACACATAGTACCACATTTCTTGTTATCAAGATTGTGGCCTCCCAAGTGTGCTACATATACCATTATCATTATCATTATTATTATTATTATTACATGCCTTAGCTTACAGATTTTCTTGAAAAATATAAGCTTAAATACTTGCTATGTAGTTTAAAAGTGGGAGAACTATAGGTCGACCAGGGAAGTTCCACCGCCTCCCTCATAATCTGCCATAAAGCATTACTTGTGTTTCGGTTGGAGAGGTGTGGTTGCCGGCTACACTTTGAAGCAACACCGTCTTAGTCCTCAGGAGTAGAGTAACACATCCACATTTGAGCTCAGATAGGATTTTGGTCGTGTTTATGGTTGTATGTGGATGTCTGTGCTGCAACTACTTAACATCAGGTGATTTGTATGCTCCTTTGCTACTCATCTCACATAAAAAAATACATAACAAAATTATGTAAAACGGCTGTTATCTCAGTTAGAATTATCTATCATTGCTCTGTTCCAATATTAAATTATACATAGCCTATTATGAGGCATACCAACGCTCGGTTCACAAAATAGATAGATTCCGTTAGTAAAAAAATACATATAAAAAACAATAACAAATGGAGTGTTTTTTACTTTTAAAGTAAGGATTTAATATTATTGACTACATTTTTAAATGATGCATTTGAATTTTGTCATAATCACTTAATGCTTAGTCATTTGTTTTTTGTATTTAATTTTTGTATAAAAACCCTTAATATTTTCAAAATACAGTAGAACGTCGATAAGTTATAGTCCAAGGGAAACACAAAATGTTTTTAATTATAGAAGTTTTAAGTTATTAAGGGTCTTAAGTGTTGGGCTCCGATGGTAAGGGATCATATAAATTTTTGACATTATCAAGGTTTCAGTTATCGAGGTTCTACTGTAATAAGCTAATATCATGTCCTATAATAATCTTTTATTTATTATATGTTTTTGTACACGTTAAATCACAATGGAAAGATATAAAACAGAAAATGTAGTACTTTTACTCAAATAATTCAATCTATATATAAATGATTTGAAAATAACATACAACATTACCCTTTTTAGGAGGCAAGCAGTCCTGTGTGTATTAGCCGAGAACTGTGATGAAGCTGCGTACAAAAAGCTTGTACAAGCCCTGTGCAACGAGCACCAGATCCCACTTGTAAAGGTAATATTTTAATAATGCATTAATTTTAAAACATTGATATCTGAAAATTTTACATACTGTAATGATAAAGTGTTTTAATATTTCTGTTATATTGTTCTCTTGTAAATGACCACAATGTCTTTTTGGAGAATAAAGGGATAAAGAGTTGGAAAGGTGTGGTAGTTGGCTACGCTTTGAAGCGAGGCAACCATTGTAGTCCTCAGGAGTGGCAACATATCTATGTTCGAACTCAGATAGGATTTCAGTTGTGTTTGTATATGGTTTGCATGCTCGTTTGCTACTCTTTTACATTAAAAAATAATACTTAATATAAACAATTTAGTTATATATAATATAAATAGGAAAAACTATAGATGCAAGCCATACATTCGCTCTGCACGAGCCGCATCGCCATAATGACGCTGTTGGCACATTAAGAGCGTATATAGAACTGTGTGCCCCTATGGTGGCTCGCACCATGCTGAGTCAAACTTTCCTAGCACCCAGACAGTTTATTATTATAAAAATTCTATTTAACTACCATTGAACCAAAATAATTTTAAAAACCTATTATAAAACTTACATTTGTAACTAGGCTAGTAGTTGTTTAATCCAGGTTCCATTTTAAGCAGATTTTAAATGATCAATTTACATGTCTCAGGCTGTTTACTTGTCTCTAGTTTATGTATGTGTGTGTCCATTTATCCGCCCTACAATACAAAAAATAAAAAACATTCTTTAGCTGTTTATTCATTTGAAAACTTGTGGCGCAATAATTCAAGACTAATTTCGTATAATGTGCTCTAAATTAAGATATTTTGATTATACATACTTTTTAGTGAGTGAAAACATGGTGTACTAATGAAATATTCTCCACATCAAAAATATTCCTCCAGGTGGACAACAACAAGAAACTCGGTGAATGGGCAGGCTTATGCAAGATCGACAAAGACGGCAAAGCCAGGAAAATCGTCGGTTGTTCATGCGTGGTAATTACAGTAAGTATACATACATGTATCATAACAAAAATATTGTTTTCACCTAGTTTTAATAAATTTTGGGTTGTTGATGGATTCGGATGAAAATATCGCTTAAATATTTTTACTACTGGGAAATTAATTGACAGATTCAGATGGAGCTATGGTTTAAAAATTATTTATGCAACTACTGACTACTAAAACAACTGTCTCTTGTTTTGAGTAACACAGGTAAAATTTCCAATGAGTTCGCATTATTATAAATAATATTATTATTATGTTTATTCATCAAGGACTGATTTAAAAAGAGTGCCGAGAGTTTTTTCCGCTGGCTTTTTTCTCCCAGTCTACCTTAGCCAACAGGGCGCTCAAAGCCGATGTATTGATTTTACATTTTACCCTTGACATTCATTAAGTGTATGTAAATACCTTACAATGAAATAAAATTTTGAATTTGAATGCACTGAAACTGATATAAATTATGCTCTAAAAATGTAAATAAAACCCAATGGTCATTTTTTCTATAATAATATCATCTCAAGGAATCCATGACAACGAAACAAACCTTTTCAATTCAATAATATATACAAAATTATCGACTGGCTCCATTTGGCAAACATGATACAGGATATATATTTGGTAATAATTTGACGGTACATTTGTTTCCTGTATGAGAATAACAGCAGTATTTATTTTGCGCTTGCACGAACACTCTCAGCTGTTTTAAGTTGTCAGTGCATTATATCAGCGCTATAGAAACTTGGGTGACCCTATGGTGTGGCGTTATTTGCGCATACTACCTTCCTATCGCTCATACATTTAATTCCAATCAATAAGATCTTCATGCAGTGACATATAGAAATAAATAAAGTATTTTAGTTTTAGTTAATAGTATCAGACGTTACTTTGCTGAATTCCATGCTATTAAGTTGTTGTTAAGAACTACTTTGCAACAATCCGTTACCGTTAATCAGTAAGTCGGTCACCGATTAACCTTCGCAGAGTCAACTTACCCTGCTGATGCTCCGTTTTTGGGGCAAAACAAATGTTGGTACTAATATGTGTAATGGTACATAATTTCATCACTTCACTTTATCCAATACCCATAGTGCATGGTTTGAAATATATAGCATTATACATTGCGGTGGCAGATTGTTGCAAAGTAGTATTTAACAATTTAATATAATAATTGTCATGTAGTATAATTATAATTCAAATGGCTAAGATATCACTGTTTCTGCTATGAACGACACTTTGTGTTTCAGTTAAGCACAGATATCCAGTTAAATTTACATTTGAATTGACTATCTCAGTCCGTCTGAGTACGAGTTAGTCCCATTTTATTCCAAGTTATGCATCTGTGTTCAATTGTATTCCTGTTAATGGATTTGGTTACAGATACCAGGGAGCGGACCATTTACATTACATGGTCCGCATAATATGAGGGATGCGATCATACAGGCTATTTACTTCATTTGCTGCCCTCAAAATATTAATACTTTCCTTGCGGCGCAAAATACTAATACTTTCCGCAACGTACTTGCGGCTTGTACACACCTGTGTTGTACATACAAAGCTGTAGATTATGGACGAACATAAGTGCCCTGTTTACGTCTGTCTACGAGACTGAAGTCAGACATAACATGTGTATTCGTGAATGCTACACTGATGCTAAAAAATACAATATTCATGTAAATTGTTGGCTGATCTCTAGTGTAGAGAAAAGAGCCCCAGTTTAGTGCCCCCGCG
This sequence comes from Phocides pigmalion okeechobee, assembly GCA_018251015.1. Lineage (NCBI taxonomy): Eukaryota > Metazoa > Arthropoda > Insecta > Lepidoptera > Hesperiidae > Phocides > Phocides pigmalion. The sequence goes on from DWON01008174.1 coordinate 11,603, forward strand.
CACCAATTCAGGTGTTTAATTTTTTGTTTGTTTACAGGACTTTGGTGAGGAGACCCCAGCGTTGGATGTGCTCAAAGACTATCTGAAGTCCTCAAGCTAATCCTTAGGTGTAATGTCTTCTAAGTAATCAATAAAACCCAAAAAAAATCATTTTATCTTTTATTTCAGAACATAAATACCACTAGGACTAATGAATTAAATAATAATAAATTATAATATTCTTGTACATAACCATTAAGTAATATCTTTAATTTAAAATAAATAAGTATGGTTGCAGTTTCTGGACTCACACACAAAGCTTAGCAAATTGATCACACAGTTCCTTATGCTTCGGCCACTGTTGTACTTGACACTCTCTGAAAATAAAACGATAATAATAGAGTGGTAAATAATGTACTATTATTTACTTTATTACAAAAATTTGAAAGATATCCAAAAAATGTTCTTTATTTACCAAAATTTGCTATATGCACTCTTTTGAGGTTTTGATTTACGACTATGTATGATAAGTTCTTATAAAAATAGTTGTTTTTGATAATAATACGATGACAGACTGATATCAGCTGCACATAAGTGTATGATATAGTGACTGAGTATTTACAGGATATGGTATATACAATTTGTTTCCTTTCTCCTATCTCTCATAATTGGACGTAGATTATCAAAAAGGATCCATCCCACAAAATGTTACTTTTGAGTTATTGAAGATTGAAGTTTAACC
>DWON01008175.1:0-12321 GCA_018251015.1 Phocides pigmalion okeechobee
ATGAAGAATATGTTGCTTTACGGCGAGTTATGAGGGTGGCGGTGGTACCGGCCCGGGCGAGCTCTAACGGCTCTACCACCTTTCTAAAGATTACCTTTTTATTTCTTAACGATATAACGAATTCAAGTGTAACTTGATTAATAATATAGTTTGCTTTTTAGATATATAGGGTGTTTGCTATATGACTTATAGTTGGCTTGATTTAAATACGAATTTATAAGTACACCCAAATTTTATACGAATGAAGGGACTATTGAAAAGATACATAATCCTAAGTTACGTCGAGCGTTATGAAGAGTTGAATGGGTGATCGTTAGTAAAAAAAATGCGTGATTTTATGCTCTGGAAGGCATGTTACGCCTTTAGTTGGTACCACTACCGCAAAAATTTTAAAAATTAGAAGCGCGTGCTAGTGGTTTGAATCCCAGGCTCTCGTGAGAGTAAACGGTACTCTCCCGGTCTCTCGGTTATAGTCTATTACCGATTTATATCAAAATTAAATATTAACTTTAGAAGTAGAGAAAAATACAACACTTATCTACAACATAGCTCGTGGACGCTTCGCATGATCCAGTTTATAATCTACCATCGCAACTAATTAATATGCTTCCATAGAATGAATTACGAGTCGTATCCTTCCTGATAGCACAGTTAAATGTATTGCCCTGGCTACACTCGACTGAAACTATGGTACAGTGGTTGTATGTACCTATATATGGGTACTCACAACTTCCGTAAGACCTTTACATTACGCGCTTTGGATTCAATGTCATGTATAATTTACTATAGCCACACAGCTAGTGCATATCGTAAATGTTAGGGAAAATGAAGCAACATCGGGTGCGGTTAGCAATTGGATGGGTGACCATCAGTAGTTAATCATCATGCGCATTTCTTTGCTGAGAAAGATACGGTCGATCGATTTTGATGGTTATCTATATATTGTAAATTTTAAAATTTAGGTTTAGAAAGATTCAACAGATGAGATTTGCGCCAGCCTGTATCTCAATTGCGGAGAGAGACCTGTTTCTAACAGTGGGACATATAAATAGTTAACAAGAATTAAGACTACCTTTCATTGATAACAACTTTTACCGAACTTAACGTGCCCTGCGATAACGCAATCGTATAATATTTTTGTCACTAATGGTAACCCATCATAAAGTCGAATGCACCTGATGTTGCTTAACATAATTATAACTACTTAATGTGCACAATTCGCAGGTATATACACGTTTGGTGTAGGTTTCAGAGTATATATATTGTATTATACATATAGCCCATATAAATCCAAGTATTGAATATCGCGCCCCACGCCCTGGGCACGTAACGGGACCGCAGATCGGTTGCCTTTGTTTTGACAGTAATTGTTGTGAATTGCTAGCTTTTGCTATCCATTGTATGAACGGCTAGTAACGTGGCTCTAAGCTGTATCTAGCCTAGGTTGTTTAAAAGCAACGGCTTTAGATTTCCTTTTTTATGTGAGAAGAGTAGCAAACGAATAAGCACGTCAGCTGATGTTTATTTATCTCTGCACCCTACCGTTACTTCCAATCTTCTCGTAAAGGCGCTGCTATTCTTGAGAACTAAGATGGTCACCTCATTGGTAAATGGGCTGACAACCACACTTTTCTACCCAAATGTAAGTACTATTTATGCTAGTAATGTGTAGTAGTGGTACCTCTGTGGACGAACCGTATTGTTTTCATCATCAACTAATATATGGATTTTATTTAATAAATAATATCGTACTGAAAATCTTACCCACAAACTTTGGCTTAGCAATAATTATCGATAACTACTAAACTAAAACGAGGGTCCAGTTATAAAGCGGCATAAATTTCTTAACCAAAAAATATATGTGAGCGAAAACACTCACGGAAATTTTAGACTTTTTATGTTAGATTAAATATAAAAGTATGTTACGATAGCATATATTTCACATTTAGGTCAAAACTCATAAATTTACTTATGTTACACATAAAGTATCAAAATAAGTCGATCACTCATACGTGTCCCGTATATAGCGTTAAAGTTTTCACAAAAATTGACTAACACGCTTCCGTTATAGGTTACATATGGGCAAAATGTAGCGAAAAATATTACGCGGAAACTTGAGTCATTGTATCCATCCTGTGAGTCACTGTTCTGAATTCCAATCCATTTATTAAGTATACGCAGGTGAAAAAAATAGATGTTTAAGTTGACATTTTTTAGGTAATACTTTTTTATAAGATATAAATAGTAAACGAGCATGCAATTCATCTGAAAGTGATTGGTCACTGCCGTCCACGGACATCTGTACCTAACTTTTAGAACAGCAAAAGAAAAACGTTATCGTGAGTACACTTGAGTACACGACTGACGACCTGATAAAAATAGCCGGTAACCGCTGGATGCAGAGGGCACAGAACACGGCAGAGTGGTGGCACCTGGGGGAGGCCTATCTCCAGCAGTGGACACATAAAGGCTGATGGATGGAGTACACGTTACGTAGTAAAATGTATAAATTCGGCGGTGACATAACTTTTTAAAACATATATGGAATTCAATGTCTCTTGAAGTCAATTACAGATTAGTTCTCCTGAGGAATGGTCTTCTCATATTCCATATATATACACTTAACCGGCCGGTAAACCCTCTTCCACCGAAATCCTGATAGAAATGTACGATTATGTGACGGTAATATTTAATTTGTATAGGTTCCACATTAGTTAAGCGCTGTAATCTGGTGTAAGGAAGAGACAAGGCATTCACATCTTAACTTGCATATCATCAACTACTTTAATTTCATTAAAAAAAATGCTAGTTCTCTGATTCTATTACGTACATGTAAAAAATATGTAAATGGACGTTTAATAAAAAGTATACACGATTGTCTGCTTAATATGAATAAATTATTCAAATGATACAATAATGATAGATTATTCTCTGCTTAATGTACGTATATTTTATTGAAATTAAATGATTAGGTGTTGAGTAAGTTCCGTGAATTTTCGTTTTTTACCATTATTTATTAATTGCCACATAGTAAGACTACAAGTTGAAGTGATCGATACGATGACTTAACATGAAAAAATTCTTAAAATTATAAATCACATATTTTACCATTTTACATATTAAAATGTTTATCTTAAACTTATTACTGCCGACAGCTGGGCATAGATCTCCACTTAAACCTGGTTTGAATAGTAGGGGAACTCTCAAGTGTGTAAGTTTTCTCACAATGTTTTCCGTCACCAATAGACCAACTTATAGTCGATTTTTAATACGCATATGACACCAAAAACGAGAAATACGTTCCTAGGAATCATAAAGTCCCAAATAATTACTCTCACTTTCGTTATTTCGAAAGGCAAATGAAATAAACAATGTTTTAAAGGACATAATTGCTTCAGAAGTAACACATGCAGACTGAATTTCCGTCTATTATTATATGCAATATAATATATTATTATGTAGATTTAAGTGAGTGAAAACATACTAAAGGGAAGTAAGAGCAGATTATAGGATAGAAGGCAAGTACAAATTTCGTCAAGGATTACTTTTCGGGTGATAACATGTAAAATTCTTGAGAGAGGTATTTTATGCAAATTAGTCTTACTTCATTGTTGTGAATTTTTGTTTATCGGTTTTTATCCCATCTACGCACCTGAAGCAGATGTTTACGAAGATTCATGTTACACTTCTCTGAAGCATTTTTCATGTTATCACCAGAAAAGAAATAACTGTCGAATCTTGTCCTTGGTTCGTAGCTTACAATCTGCTTTCAATTCCCTTCTAGATGTTACATCCGCCTGAGAGGTCATGAAATTCTGCTGCTGACTCGCGGGATATGAGGAAGTATAACTTATCTGAGTAACACCGTAATTAGAGTCGAAACGCTACTTCTAAGGTTTATTTCAAATCAGAATAAGCAATAATTAATAGTGACTTACGCACTCTAGGCAGTGTTTCAACAGCTTAATAAGCGGTCATTATTGCTATATTGCCCAATATTTGAGACCATTTAGTTTTATGTCGTCATTTCTAAACTAATAATCGGATATCCTCGTGAAAGTGAGATCCAATTACTATAACTATAACTTTTGTACACTGTAATTTGTCGGATAGTCTATCAATGAGCGCCTTATAACAAGATAGATAATGGTCGTTAAGGGCTTATAAGATTTTGAATACAGATACGAATAGAATGTAATGAAATTCAATTAGAATTAGTTTTAAGATTTTCATTACTTTGATTAAAATGTAAGTAAATAAAAACGCGCAATAAGGCTCAAATGCTTAACAGCCTGACAATATTTGAACAATGTAAACAAAAATCCAATATTATTTCATCTATTTTCTATCAAGAATACTTATGAAAACAATGTTTCTTTTCAAACGTAATTCACTTAGTTCTGCGTTCAAATATCTAAGAAAATGAAGACAAACAATACGCAATTTCCTGATAAGTAATTGAAGGCGCCGCTAAATATAGCCAACACTTAAATTGGAGCCGTTGTTTCAGTCAACGTTTGTAGCCTAGTCTTCAGTTCGGTCTAGTTTCTATTTATAAACAAAGCATTGGCTCCGTAAACATAATGACACTAAGTAAACAATGTGCTGCTATGCGAGTGTCTTATGCAAACTTTATTCATCTTGAGCAAAGTGTGTTTTGTTAGTGGATTAACTTAATAATAATAATTTACATTAGTTACGAAGACAGCTCCATTCATATACAGTATTTACTATTCGGACAGATGGTGGAATTAGAGTTCTACCGGGTACAACCGTCACCCTTATAATTCACTAACTGAAACTACTCTTGTTTTTCGTTGAAGTGTAGTATGGAATCTGGCCTATATCACCTAACTGGCTCCATTACATCACAGAAGAAGTACGGTTGCTGGCTACCCTTAGCGAGGCAACCGTCTTAATTTTCAAAAGTACCAAAATTTGCAAACGATTCCACACAAGACTTTAGTTAGTATTTGAGGTTGTACAGGAATGTCTGTGGACTACAGCGACTACTTAATATCAGGTAGCCGGAATGGTCGTTCGTTATTTTTTCATATATTTCTAAAAATCGCTAAGCCCTGCTAATTTGAACTATAATTTTTCAGTTTAAAAATCAGACTACGTTAGTTTCCTTTAGTTTTCTGGAATAGCAATGCATCTGTGGTCTGTTTTGGTAGATCTTTATTCTTATTTGAGGTTTATTACAGATGTCAAAGGATGGTTAGACTATTTACCTATATCAGTTGGAAGACATTGTCAGTTTGCTACTTAATTTCATGAACAAAACATATGGAACAAAGCATTCCATTACCATTTTCATTACAATCATAAATCTGTTTAACAATAGATACAGCATCATTAGTGAATAATGACATAAGCAAATGAGAGAATTGAGACTAGATAATAGTTATTTTTAAGCATGTAATCGTTTCTGTTTAAAGGATATAAACATAAAACGTGAGTGCCGATCACGGTGACTAATTGGTAAATTACAGCATCGCCAATTTCGCGTCAGCCTGGCTGAACCCTAACCTGGCACATGTGCCGGCAGTATATTTGAAGATAACAGATTAATAGACCCGTTTAGATTAAACGGTGTAAAACTATCGAACAATAAGAATGATTTTATTTGTTTAATTAGCGTTTCTCTATTGGACATACGATTTTAATTCTTTGTGTGAGGAGAGTAGCATACGAGCATGCAAACTACCTGATGTTAAGTCGCAGCCCATAGACATCCTCGTACAACCACAAACACGACCGAAATCCTATTTGAGCTTGAACGTAGATGCGTTGCAACTCCTGAGGACTAAGATGTTCGCCTCACTTCAAAGTGTAGCCGGCAACCGCACCTCTCCAACCGAAACACATGCAATGCAATTACGGGGATTTATGGGGGCGAGTATATTTTAATGTTAAAAGAAATAAAAATATTTTTATATAAATACGTAATGCAAAAAGATTACATGATAATGTGTTTAGCTTTGATCACGGTTCATGCAACTGGTTCGAAATATCGGCGAATAAAAATCGTTAATCATAAGTACCCCTTACATAGTAAAACTGACAGTACTTAACATGATTGTATAACTCAAACTGAAATAAATAACGTATTTAAATATTATTGAAATCAAATTTTTAATAATATAATGGATAAGGTATATAAATACACCTAATATATGTCAGGGCTATGATTTAAAATAATGTTTTGACCTAAAAAAAAACAGCGCAGAAAAAAACCAATCATAACAATTATAATATTCAGTCAGTTTGAAAATTACTATAATAAATCTTTCAGCGTCACACACACAAATTCATTTTTTTCAAATTATTTTAGTTGATTAAATCATTACTATCGTAAACAACCTTGTATGTATGTGTCAGGTATCACTCTCAGAAACCTTGAGTTGGGTCGAAATTCGAGCTTCCATGGGTATATTACCTACTAACATTTTCATTAGCGAAAGGGTCTTTCGTAGTATAGTTTCTCATATACTTTTATTCTCGCTCAAATATCAGTATCCTATATAAAGCAATAAATAAAATTATAATTAGTTTTAAAACTTGCAACTTTGTAATTATAAAAAAAAACTGCATACTGCAGATTATTTTTATGTCTCATACTCTGTGGCGCAAAACTTATAGCACATGAAATTGACGAAACCACATAGGAAAAGTCTAATTAATACATAATAAGGTAAACAAAAACCCTACATTATTACCACTGTTCTCTTCAGGTTGCCTACTAAATGTATCAATGGTTGAAGCACATTTATTAGCCAAAGTGAAGAAGGGATAATAGATGTCCGAAAATATCAAAGACTGCGCAAACAAGCCGAAATAGCAATTTAAGCAGTTTTAAAGTTACAAAGCGATTTTTTCCTACAAATTTCATTATTTCGTCCTTAGCATCAACTTTGTCAAAGATTCACTTCAAACGTTATAAAATGTAAAAACTTTTGCGATTTGTAAACTTGGCGTCGGGACAGAAACTTAAACTTCATCAAAATTACAAATTAATCACTGGACTGTCAGTCTTTTATCCACAAAAAATAACCAAGAATGCCTGGCCCTTGGCTTCATTGAAACTTTCTAAGACTTTTTCATTGGAAAACCGTTGGATCGTCCACTAATCAACCTGTAGAATATAAAGTCGTTTTGTAAGTTCGTCTGACGTAAAAGAGTTGCTAATATTAAATTACCGGTTTGCTTACCAGAGAACCTTTTTAGAAGAGTAAGGAAGAAGCAAAGTTTTGAAGAGTTCTCTTATCGTGAAGTTTCATGTTCACGCAAATTGATGTTTAGCTTCCTATTACTACAATAAAGTTATTTGAATAGATCTGTATATTGTATTCCTAAATGGAAGTAAATAATTTTATACACAAGGATTAGTAAAATATAAACTGACTTATTTGTTTAAGAAGAGGTCTATTTTGTTATTAATTTCTATTTAATATCAAATATTATAACACTAACATTTGACATCATTTTCATATGTCTTAAGAAATACTGCAGAAAATATAGACATCTCAGTTATGATATCACAACAAAAAATATTTTAATTGAGGTCATTGTATATCGGTCGAGCAACCCTTTCTATTTAAAAATGGCGAACGATGCAGTCGCGTAGCAATCCAAGTCCTCCACACTGGGGAGCCAATTAAACCACCGCACCGGGGCCGGTTGTCATGTCGAGTTACTCCGCCACTCGTCAAGGCAACAACTATAGTTACTTGTCCTCAATTGCCACGTAGAAACGCAAAACAAGATCTTTACTAAATAACGAATATCTTCGAACAACTTAAAACTATTAAACAACCGTAAGCGTACAAATTTAAACTCATTTGGGATTATGATGACCAGGAAATAACCTACATATATATTTTTAAGAACCTACTTAAATAGTATAGTAGTAAGTGTAGCCGGCAATCTACGGTTGCCGGCTTCATTTTGAAGCGAGGCGACCATCTTCGTCCTCAGCAGTAGCAACGTAGATACGTACGTTCGAGCTCAGGTAGGATTTCGGTCGTGTTTGTGGTTGTTCGTGCTGCGACTACTTAACATCAGCTAGTTTGCATGCTCGTTCGCTACTCTTCTCACGTAAAAATAGATTTTTTTGTACTCAGATACAAAACTGGCACTTATACTTACCACATAAATATATTTTTATCTTGAATGGAATTGGAATCCAGAACTTTCAATTTAGCACTCAGAGTAACTAATTATTAGACAAATGTTTCATTTCATCAAACTTATTCATGTAAATTCGCCAGTAAATTCAGTATGAATTGAAAGTTTTTTTATTCACTTTAGAGATTTAATCAAGTGAATATCGAGAACCAGAGACAGAGACACATTATTGTATCTCTGTATTGAGATTTGGGAAGTCAATTGAAAAGGTTGCTTACCTATTACGCTTTTCGTATTGTAACAAATATTGAAATTTTAAAAGTGGAATAACTATAGTTCAACCGGGGAGGTACTACCGCCGCCTTCATAATCCGACGTAAAGCATTACTTGTGTTTCAGTTGGAGAGGTGTAGCCTTGTCAAGGCTATACTTTGAAGCAAGGCGACATCTTAGTCCTCATTAGTAGCAACGCGTCTACGTTCGAGCTCAGATAAGATTTTGGTCGAGTTTGTGGCAGTACGTGGATGTCTATGGGCTGGGACTACTTAAAATCAGGTGATTTGCATGCTCGTTTGCTACTCTTCTCACATAAAAAAATAAATGATGTCATAACCATAGAACTTTAAGGCATTTTGACTTTAAAAGTGGAATTTTCCACGTAATTAGAGCTTGTACAAATATTTGAAAATTAAACTAGTGTTCCTTACAATCCATAACAAAATCCTAGCCAACCCATAAAATAATTGCTTTAAGAATTTATTCTGCCTTTTAAGCACATTCAAATATTAGGTTTAACAGATTACGGTCTTTTGAGTGTCCTACAAAGTTTCTTATCTGGTTTATTCGAGACAGAATTCTTGAAGTTAGAGTCCAGATCGTGAAATGGGGTCAGTTGCAGGAATTACGTAAGTCCAGAAAAACGTAATAAGTTTTAGTCTAGTGGTAAGTTTGATTGTCACATGGGTCCTTGGTTCACCCTGAAACCTCTGATATTTTGGAATTATATGCGTATTAGGCACTAATTATTACTTGCTCCAACTTTTATGGAACAACTTGTATGCCTGAGAGTTAACCATAAAAATGTGTCGCAAGTCGCCACATACGATCTTAACACTTTCCTTGTAGAGTACAATACTTCTGTATATTGCGCGGTGTAACGCGCTTGCGGATTGTGGACCCCTGTGTTGCACGTACAAATCTGTATAGATTACGGTTGAACAAAAGTGTAGTGTTCACTTTGACGCTCCAAGATTGGGACGAATATAACGAATGTATATTAGTAGATGATACACAGATACTATAAATACAGTATTTCGTATTTCAGTAAATTGTTAGCGCATCTTCAGTCTAGAGAACTAAGCTCCAGATTAACTTGCTGCAACGCTAACCTAATCTAATATATTTGCACCGCACGCAAAGTGTTAAAGCAAGGTGGATAACCTAATACTTTTCATCTTGAGACCTGCGCCCAGCATTGGGAAAGTAAAGTGTTGATAATAATGAGAACGAACTGTAAGATATTTTGATTCTAATAATATACATGACCATTTCGAAATGTCCTCTCTACATCTTAGACTTGCTTTTAAAACTCCATAGCGGAGTGGCTGAAAACGGTTCCCTTTAATAAAATCAGATGAATCATTTAAAGACTAACTGAATTAGTCTCGATAAATAAGATTAACATGTAGATCTTGACTAAGGTCTGACAATGAAACAGGATAGTGACAAATATATTCAACATTGTGGGGAGTAGATCAACAGAGTATGGTCGTTGCCTTTTTTATTGTGGGAAGAGTAACAAACGAGCATGCAAACAACCTGATGGTGAGTAATTTCAGCCCGTAGACATTCACGTACAACCACAAACACGACCGATATCATATCTGAGCTCGAACGTAGATGCGTTGCTACAACTGAGGACTAAGATGTTCGCCTCGTTTCAAAGTGTAGCCGGCAACCGCACCTCTCCGTTACCGACTACGTTCGAGCTCATATTGAACTTCAGCCGTGTTTGTGGGTGTACGTGGATGTCTTAGGGCTGCGACTACTTAACATCAGGTGGTTTACATGCTCGTTTGCTAATCTTCTCAGATAATAAAACGTTTTATAAAATTGCTATAAAGATACAATCTTTCTCCACCGTTTTTTGTTACGTCATAACTGTAAATTAACTCTACCAGAAATATTGTACAACAAACGTACCTATGACCTTATATAGATTTTTTTTAATGTACGAAGAGCAGTAAACGAGCATGCAAGCCACCTGATGTTAAGTACTTGCAGCCCATAGACATCCATGTAAATATGAGTGACATCCTATCTGAGCTCAAATGTATATACGTTGCTACTCCTGACGACTAAGATGGTCGTCTCGCTTCAAAATGTAGCCGGCAACCGCACCTACCGAAACACAAGTAATGCTTTACGGCGGATTAGGAGGGCGCCGGTGGTACCTCCTCAGTCGAACTATGGTTCTCCCACCTTAAAACGCTATCATAATAGATCATACGTTATCATTCTATCAGTTGTGAATAATTATATATATATTTTTTAAACTGCGTATTGCTACCCAATTTATAGCAGGTGTTTTAATTTTTACTTTACCGAAAAACTCGAGTTACCGCTTTTATAACACGACATACATACGAGTAGATATATTCGTCAATGAGGGAAAGACCTACTTCGTTCATACATTGGTTATTAATATTAAAAGCACACTGGTTCACGTAGGTTCGTTGTACTGAATAATAGGATATTACCCTCATTTTTTGTATTGACCTTACCCCTTACTTCGTATTTAAAAAAAAACGAGTCGTTTGTTTAAACAAGTTTTCGTGGTAGAAGCAAACATTTAACAAATCGATATATATTTCCTATACTGGTAAATATATATATATAAAAGAAAGTCGCGTTAGTAACACTATTTACATACAACATAAAAACGGCTGAATCACTTTGGCTGAAAGGTAGGGAGATAGCCTAGAGCCAGAAGAAGGACATAGGATACTTTTTAACCCATTCGACCGCGATCCCATGTGAATGACAAAGTCACTATAAAACAGGGTATAACAAAAACACATCAGACATGGAATGACGAAACGCATATGACAGCTAAACGTTATTTTGTCTAGGGTTGTGTTTGTGCATGATTGACAATTTGATAAGTATAAATTTGGTCAGAAATGAATAATTATCAGTAAATTTAACATTAATTTTAAAATCCTAAATCTGCTCATCCATTTTCTCTTTGGCATAACGAAGGGCTCGGGTCAGCTAGTTTATAATAAATATGATAAATTTAAATCATGTATTTGTTTATTCATGTTTACATTATATTTCGTTATTTATAAGTAACATTGCAAATCTAACTATATTAAAAGCTTAATCTCAACAATCTACGACTAATCTATAGAGAGTCTGAGCGCATGCGACATGATGCCAAGAATAACCGCATTGTTGCACTGAATAGCAACTGCGATTCTCCAAACGTAATATGAACTAGCTCTCTTGTCATCAGCAGCATCGATCCAGCACGATAATAAAGACTTGAAACAGTTTTTGATGCTCAAATCATCATTTGATAATGGACCACAGATTTCAAACTCAAGTGGAATAATCATATAATCACCACTAAGTGAAACATATTGAATTGGCTTCTTCAGTAGCCACTGCCTTGGTTATGTTATGATTATGATTATGATTATGTATTACGTAATTCACAATCGCTCAAACACAAATATTTTAGCGACAGTCACCACAACTATATTGTATTCAATATATTTAAATTTGTACAATGAAATGTTATTTTTTTGTTTTGCAATAAAACAAATATAAACGATTTCACAATGTCTGTGTCTAGCTTTATAAATTTCCACTAGGCATAAACATAGCTGAAAATGAACTAACCGAGTTCTCTCGTCCGTGAATGAAGCTCTTGTTAATAATATAATAAATAAGAGCAATATCATTGTCGATAATGATAAATAATAATCTGATCAATTCTCAATTATTCCATTGCACGTATATAACAAATTTTGAATTAATTTTATCTCTTTAAAACACTAAACAAGTGTTATGTATAATTCTTGCAAGTTGTATATTATTATATTTTATACAATCCTGAAAGGTGGGAGAATTATAGTTCGACCGGGGAGGTACCACCGCCGCCCTCATAATCCTCCGTAAAGCATT
>DWON01008176.1:0-12321 GCA_018251015.1 Phocides pigmalion okeechobee
AGTAATTATGTTAAAAATGAAAAATCATTTTGAAATTATTACTTCATACCCTTGTATTATCGTTCGTCGATTTATCATGAAAGTTAATAGTTATCTGATACCATTAAATACAAAATGAAATAATTGAGTGCTCATGCCGCCTCTGCACTGAATCCAATCTATGTCTAAATTTAGACGAGTTAATATGTATGAGTAATGTCGATCATAATAGTATGACGAATTGTATTGGAGACGGTAATCCAATAAAGCTCTAAGTGGGCACGGAGCGGAGTGAGGGGGTTAGACAAGGGTTTTTGTAAGCATCGAGTTGTATAATGTGCGGAATGGATTTATTGAAATTACTGTTCCGTTATTGTTTTCCATTTTTTATGCGAGAAGAGTAGCAAACGAACATGTAAACCATGACGTTAAGTAGCCGCAGCCCATAAACACCCACGTACAACCACAAACACGACTGAAATCCTATCTGAGCTCGAACTAGATACGTTGCTACACAAGTAATTCTTTACGGCGGATATAGGGCTGCGGCGGTGGTATCTCCCTGGTCAAACTATAGTTCTCCCACCTTTAAGTTATGGTATAATTTTATATATTCGAAATTGTTTGCAGAGACCAATGGAGGGATTCTGATACACACGATTAGATGTCTCGTGTGTTCACTATCTTTCTAAAGCTATACTGTGTATTGTGTTACTGATAGATTTAAAAAAGTGCCAAGAGCTTTTCTGTCGCCATTTTTTCTCCCGTTCAACCTTAGCCATAGCAGTGAAGCCCATGAACTGATCCAACATTGTAATTTTGAGATTTATTATGTGTACCTGATACTGATATTAAATATTTGAATTTTACTCATAACTTTATATAAAAGTTTTGACAGGTGGTAGAATTATATATACCAAATGAAATAATACATTATCCTTGTTATGGTTAATTCTTAATTGTAATTACATAATTACGGCGTGAACGATTCTTGTCAATTATCTCGGCGTCAAATGTCAAAAATCGTACATACATAAATGCTTTGTTGCTGAGGTCTAAAATTGCCGCTAATTGTTTCCAGTGCTGATGTAACTCGTCAATCCTCTTCGTAAATCCACTTTTTATCGATAAGTGACAGTTGTGTCAAACGTTGCCGATGTTTCCACGCCTCGTTACCCCATCACGCGTCCAGTTCGTTGAACCTGGCTCCAGCGTCTGATTCGTACACATTTGGGTCATTCCATTGATACACAAGTGCCCCTCTATTTTTCGCTTGAGTACCCTTCAGAGTATTTGTATATCGTTGCTACTTACTACGACTTAATGTTACTAGCTATAGCCCGCGGTATCGTTCGACCGGAACCACCGCTGCCCTTATAATCCGCCGTAAAGTATCACTCGTGTTTCGGTTGGAGAGGTGCGGTTGCCGGCTACACTTTTGAAGCGAGGCGATCATCGTAGTCCTCCGGGGTAGCAACGCATCTACGTTTGAGCGCAGATAGGATTTCGGTCGTGTTTGTGGTTTTACATGGATGTTTATGGGCTGCGACTACTTAACACCAGGTGGTTTGCATGCTCGTTTGCTACTCTTTTCATATACAAAAAAAATCAACCACATTTGAAATCCCGCCATACCGCGTCTCACTACCCGCTTTGTGTAAATTACGTTAGTTGATCGAAAATGCGTTTCTCCAAAGTATTTTCGACCAAATAACGTCCTTATGACTTTAAATTGCAATAACTTTGGATACAAAAGATCGATTTTAATCAAATAAAGACTAAATTTTATTTCAAGATTCATTGATTTCAACGTATATTGTGTTCAATGATTCAATGTAGGTTAGATGCGATTTCAAATATACAGATGAACTGACGGATAAAACGAAAATTACAGAAACTATATAACGGGTATTCAGGATTAAAGCTTTTTAATTTCCGACATTTGGAACCAGTTATAAAGCTCGTGGTCACGGCTAAACTGCGGTAATGGGGGAAACTGTTGATAGATGCCGAGTACCCGTTATACAGTAACAATATAAATTCTTATATTGTATATTTATTCTTATTCTCTCAAACTATGTTCATGTGCAAATATTCTAGTTATACAAACACGGATATATATTTTTATTATATTTAACATTATGAAATAGATATAGTTATTGAAAATATCACAAAGGTAATAAAAACAAATACAATTTATCAGGCAAATAAATGAAATGAGTTAAATAATAAGAAAGTAGGCATTAATACAAATACTCGTATTAACACAATCGAAAAATAATTGATAAAGTATAAATAAATCATTCGCGTATCAAGGAGGAATGCGTAGAAGGTCGTCTACTATCAAAATTATCTTGGACTTATCGCAACGTAACTGAAGTTTTGTGTACTCGCTAAATACGACACAGTACTTTTACCGGGAAACAATTACAAACATGTTTTCGGTAAAAGTTTTGCTCATATGTTAGGAGACGTTATCATTTCCTTATCTGGTGATGACTAGTTCAGTTTAGATGTAACTACGCCTAGAACTTCCTGTCTCTACGCAGTGTAAAATAAAGTCGCTTCCCGCCGTCTAACGGCTTAGATCTTTCAAATTTTACAACGGATTTTAATACGGTTTTCATTAGAGAGACTTATTCAAGACGAAGGTTTATGTGTATAAGATACGCATGTTACAGTAGAAAAAAACTAAATTTCAAAGACATGCAATGCGATATTAATGTAACCGTGTGAAGTCGGGGCAGGTTGCTAGTTTAATATAAATTGAAAATATTTAAAGTTTATTGACATGGGAATTTGATAATAAATTTTTGTTTCCTTAAGATATAACTTAAATGTTTTAATCTGGGAATATTTTTATTCTGTTCATTCGATAGTGATCTGAATTTACATGTGTATTACTACTAATATCTATCTTAAAGATTTAAATATATTGTGCCGAGAAAAATGTATTTAAAGACTGAAGCAGACTGAAAATTTGAAAAACAAAAATGTCTAGAGAAGCGTTTCAATTATTTCAATCATTTATGTTTCAAATAAATATAGATTGAATACCTTTTATTTATCATGCACCCTTCATAATAATACATTACAGACGAATGAACTTCAAACCTAAACAACCCTTCGAAGCAGTTTTCAAAACACTCAGCACTATTAAGCTTTGTAAATAATCATCGGACCAGCTTTGAATAATGGGCTACACAGCTGCATTGGACGGCTAGTGAGTAATCACTACAATAACAAGTGATTCAAACTTTATCGACGCCTGTATCGATTTATAACGTGATTCTTACCAATGACTAACATGATACAAGGCTCCGATAACTAAACAAATTTGAGTCCTTTTTATTTCTTATGCAATTTGTTCTGTTGTTACCCAAAGGTTTGTAAAATAGGCAATGAAAATTGCTTACTTATGTATTATATAGATTTCAGGATGGGAGAACTATAGTTTCTCGTTTGCTATTCTTCTCACATAAAAAATCAAAGTGTAACATACATACAATGCCACGCTGTGTAAGGACTTTCTCATTGGTTTGAAAGGAGTAGCTGAGTGCCTTAAATGAGCAATCGTCATGTTTATAGAGAATATAAACAAAGATGGTTTGATCATGATGTAGGTATAATTTGAAAAAAGTTTTTAGAATGCTGTTTTTTTAGCTATATAATTGTCCCAGTATATTGCTGGATAGTATAGCGTAACATTTCAACAACCTATATATACATAGAGCCTATGTAGGCTGTCTAAATACAAAATTTGAGATATACATACATTAAATAAGTCGTTTTTATTTTAGAGGAACGCAAAAAATGGCATCATCGTCCCAAAATATATAGTTTAGTTTAAAAAACATAGTTATATAAAATTATATTCTTGTTGTTTTGACTATTTTTGTTGCTATAATCGGTATTTATCGTGCTGTAATAGTTATTAGGCAGTAAAATTTTGTAAGTCAATAAATCAATGGAATCTTTATTGTTTTATATAAACGACGACGACCAAGAGTTAGGATTTTTTTCATATTAATATAAGGATTAGAATTACCGAAGAGTAGGAAATTTTATCTAAAATATACGACCCAGTATTGATCCTTGTGAAACGCGAAATTAAAAGAAGTTTAAACTGACCAGAAATTTCGTATTCAAAATATTTCTATTCAAAGCAGGCTCTTCACAGAACTTGTTTTGACTGTCAATAAACTACAACAGACATGTAAGATGATTCGTTTTGGAAAGGAGGCGGTGAAAGAAAATTCTATCTTCCATCAGCCTTTACGTGTCCACCAGACAAGGCGCCATCTACCCAATGTCGCTGGACATTGGCTTCCCCTACATGGCGCTACTCGGCCGGTTCTGTTTCCTCTGTATCTACCGGTTATCCGCTACCCTTACCAGGTCATCGGTCCACCTGGTTGGATGCACTTGATTTGTACTCCTTTTGCTTAGACGTGGTCACCACTCGAGGACCTTTCTGGGGCAGAATCGGTTGTCGGTCCATGGAGCGATATGGAGCGATGAAAATATAAAAAGTAATCATAATAAAAGTTTAACCTAAATAATCTAAAGAGAGTCCGAGTCCATGCGGCATGGTTCCAAGAACACTAGCTGCATTACCGTTGAATAGCAATCGCAATTCTCTGCGTGAGATATGTACCAGCCCTCTTGTAATCGGCGGCGTCCATCAAACGTGGTGCTAATACTAACATATATCTTATATATAAAAATACACGTTGATTACAATACTCATTTCATTCTGTACAACAAAATATCAGCATTATCATACGATTTAGAACAAATTGAACACCGTCATATCAAACGCGTTTGATAAATCTGTGACGCAATTTCCAATACAATTTCTTTGTTTGTGTCCAATTATTTAATTATATCTAAATATATGCCTGGCAGAAGTTATGATAATTTATGTAATAATGTGTTTTAATTAAAAATACAAAGACCACGAGGGTCCCAAAGGCTGGCGCTTACCTCATAGAAGTTAGTCTCTCTTAGAAGATTAGTCTGACTATACAGTGAGGTAATGTCGCCAGAGTTTTGAGAACTCATCCAAGGGACAGGAATTTGGATGAAGCTTTTTATATGAAAAATAATCTATGTACGTATATATATTTCTTAATTTAGTTTAATTTTTAATTAGTATAAAAACATGTTTTTTAAGTTTTATTGTAATTTAAATAAATAAATTAACTACTTAAAAATATTCATTTTACAAAAAATAAAAATATAGATAAGGTGTCTAATTATCATAAATATTTAAATGTAATGTAATGATTTCTTTTATTAGAAAGTAAATCTTAAATTCACGTTTTTGCACTTTTACTATACTTTTAACAATATTTTATTATTATTAAAGGTAGAGTCGTTAGAGCTCGCCCGGGGCGGCACCACCGCCACCCTCATAACGCGCCGTAAAGCAACATGTTCTTCATGGATTGTGTTTCAGTTGCGGAGGTGTGGTTGCCGGACACACATTATTAGAGGCGACCATCTTAGTGCTCAAGAGTAGGAACGCATCCGCGTTAATCCTTAAATAGAACTTCTGTTCTGTTTGAGATTAGACGTGGTTGTCCATGGGCTGCAGTGACCACTTAACACCAGGTGGCCTGCATGCCTATTTCTTACTCCTTCACAATAAAAAAAATTAAAGTTTGAACCACTATGTTAAGTAATATAGTAGTTGACATAACTGAAATAGTTTGTTGACATTAACTCACTGATACTTTTAATAAGGTACGTGTCTTATAACGTTATATCATACTATATTATTATCTCATAACATTACTGTAA
Organism: Phocides pigmalion okeechobee; assembly: GCA_018251015.1. NCBI lineage: Eukaryota > Metazoa > Arthropoda > Insecta > Lepidoptera > Hesperiidae > Phocides > Phocides pigmalion. The sequence goes on from DWON01008176.1 coordinate 5,785, forward strand.
CTGGTTAATCCGTGCTCATTAATTAATAACAAATAAATAACGTAGTAACTATAAATAAACATTGAGAAGGGCATTCAATTGAATAATATAAAACAAGAAACACCAGAGCTATTGGACCTAGAATATAGGCTGAAAAAAGCTTAAATAATAATAATCGTGCATTACAACTGATTGTAATTTTAAGTACAACGATTCTGGTCAGCACTTAGATAACTTATCTATATTCAACAGTATACCAAACAATGTATTATAAAACCGTTTAATATTATCCGCTTAGTAATAATGGTCCATCCAGTGACAAAAAGAATTAAATAGAAAAGAATAAAAAAGATATTGTGTTGAAACATAGTACATAAACGCTGTAAAAAGAAATATGTGAGGGGTGTATGAGAAAAAGTAGCAAAATTTTATGTAATCAGATATAATATTAAAACGTTGTGAAAAATTTATTATGAATCAATCAATCAATTTTATTTGCTGAATAATGTTACAAAAATGACAAATTATAAAAGTATCGCCACTGATGGCCTTACAAATATCAGAATTAAATTTTAGACAGCAATAGAAATAAAATGTCAATAAATCCTTAAAATATAAAAATGTACAATATTAGAAACTCGATGACACAAATGTCAATTAAATTTTAAACAGCAATGGGAATAAAATGTCAAAAAATCATGAAAGTACTAAAAATGTACAATATTAGAAACTTGATGACCCAAACGGCAATTAAGTTTTAAATAGTAATGGAAATAGAATTTCAATAAACTATGATCGTATTAAAAATGTGCACGCAATATTCGAAGAACTCCGATAACAGGAAAAGTCGCAATATTTCTCAGGATACAGGCGTTTGTCGTTTAATTTTGAACTAATATTATCATGAAATTTATATTTTAACATATACCGGATACTCAATTAAGGCAACCGTGTTTCGCTGTGACCACGAGCCGTGATGTTCAAAATATCGGCAATCAAAAATCGTTAGTTGTGAGTACCCGGTTAGCAGAATGTTAGTCGTCTACTCTCTCGTGGTGAAAAAAGTTGGTTATACGTTTCTCAACAGTATGACATGCATTGAAGTGTATGTTAACTCGTTGCATTCTCTTAACATACAAAACAAGGAGTGGACCCCGGAAACACTGTAGCATCGTGACACACGTACTACCTTTACTAAATTCCATGAAATTATTCTTGCATAATACTTTTCTAACCATTTTAGAAAGAACCTCGCTTTACATTCAATTTGTTCCCCGAATCAGTTGCACAAAAGCTCAACTCAAATTGGCGGTTCACCACCTCAGCTTGGTTCACAGAGGTCTACAATTTTCTTTCAATTTGAGTTGTTTTTAAGGTCTACGTTATCTGGTAAGCATGTCCAATGTAATCAGATACCTGGACTTTAAAGGATCCGTTTGGGTGTAAAAAGGTATTGGAGGTCACGTTGAACTGGTTATTGGTTACAAATAGGACCTTCGTGGAAGAAGGGTTTCTTAAGCTTTATTAATAAGTGCACGTGCTTACGCATGCAATTGCTGCTAAAATATAATTATGATGCGTATCTGTCTACAGTAAATGACAGCGCATGCATAACGGCAAGAAACTTTCATTAGAAATATAAGTAATTGACTTTCTTTTATCAAATGGTAGTAACAAACGAGCAACAATTTGATGATAAGTGGTCACTGTCGCGGGGCGAGGCGTGGGTTTGGAGGCTTGAGGTCGTCGGGAAAAAGGCAATTAAGTTACGAAACATATTTCTATTAATAAATCCCTCATAACACTGTATTAATCAGTGATTGTTTGTCAAAAAAACAAGTTAATCAATGCTCAATTTAACGAGATTTATTTCACGTTATGTCAAACTACGTAACTTTAATTTACGTGTTAGCATTAATATGTTGAATAAGGATTACGAGCTGTTACCCGCGACTTCGTTTACGGAGGCTTTAATTTTTGAACTTTTTAATATTTCTAACAGCAAATTTTAAATTAAAGTAAGAAACGAGCATGCAGGCCACCTGAATTTAAGTAGTCACTGCAGCCCATGGACAACAACGTCTAATCTCAAATAGAACAGATGTTCTATTTAAGGGTGACGAGGATGAGTTCCTACTCTGAGCACAAAGAGGATATTGGAGCGACCAGCTCCAATAATGTGTATCCGGCAACCACACCTCCCCAACCGAAACACAATACATGAAGAACATATTGCTTTACGGCAGGTTATTGGGGTGGCGGTGGTGCCGCTCCGGGCGAGCTCTAACGGCTCTACCACCTTTGCTTGTTGTTTTATTATTATTACGAATAACTATTTGTTACAGTAAGTAGTTGTACATAGTTAACAAATAGGAATACAGAAGCATCACACTTATATTACGCAGGTACTAATAAAAAAGCACACAATTAAAGCATAAATACTTAATGATCAATCGAGAATATATAGACCAGTACTTACAATGAAGGGCTAGGAACACATTGAGTTTTCGAACATATACAACTTATATCATGTGATTAAATTTATATAACATTATTATTAAATTATACCACCTGAAAATTGCCATAAAATTAATTTGCATATGACGCTGCCACTTTCCAATTTGCATATTAATCCTTAGAATCGTTTCTATTCATAAAAAACAGAATATTGTAAATAAATAAATCTTTCTGCTCTCCTAGTCCTGCAATAGCATTCCCTATGTCATGAATGCCAAATAAATAAGCAGGCAAACAAATTTCCACGCCCGTAATAAAAGTTTAATTCATAATATACATAGATCTCCATCTAGCCAGGATCAGAGAAGGAACTTTTTGCATGACGGACAGATATGGTGATCACTGCACCATGCGAGCCGACAATATATTTGTATAATATGTGGTCATAGCCTCACATATGTATTTGTAAATGAATCCTTACCTGTAGATTGTATGCTAGACGAGAAAACTAAAGTGGATGTCTTAGTTTAAATTTGGTAGCCGACAATGCCATAAGATGAGTGCATTGCTGTATTATTTTAATGTGAAAGAGGGAATAAGATTTTAATGACTGAAGGTATCTAAATTGAGGTAATATGAACGTAAATTCATGGTCGATTAGGTTCATATTATATAACTGATCGCTCTGTGTACATGGCAAACATGTTTAAAAAATCATAATGGGGTGCCTGTAAACACGCAAGAGATCCCAAAACAATGTATTTCATTTTGTCTTTTTGTCTCTATGTCTGTATGTTTGTGCATGCTAATCTCAAAAACGGCTTATCCGACTTGAATGCAGTTTCATCATTAAGATTGTTGTGCTTCACTTATCATTTTGTGTTTTTTTTTTCATTAAAATCGGTTAACAAATAAAGAAGTTATGTCAATTTAATCTAATCATCACCGACGAAGTCGTGGGCACAGGTAGACTATTCATATGATCCATGGAACACAGAACACGTGGTAGGACCAGAGATCCATTGAAAAAGTAAATATGCAATCTTGAGGTGGCGTATGAGCTTAAGTACTAGGATCGACAGCTCCAGAGGATGGAAGAGCGCATAAAATAAAATAACTAACGATCATCCAATCAATTCTTTACCGCACGAGACAGTATTTAACACACACAAGATACGAGGTTACATATGCTCGATTAAGGGGTAGAAAAATTCTTGTGAGCTATTTCGTTTCAATAACCGGTTGATAATATAAAAATATGTGTTAACTTTGACGCGCGACTAAAGCTTAATACTTTATTTGTACTTACTAAAATTTTTGGATGTATTCGAAAATATAGGAAGTTAATAATAGTATCTCATTTTGTAGTAAAATATTGTTAATAAATTGGTACTTTCAATCATATGTATTTATATTAATATAATATAATTACCTATTAATATTTAACTGACGATAGCGGTAATTATACCAGTCTGATACGCAAACGGTAGGTACTGGGAAACATTTCCGATCAGGCACAGATATTTATGATGAATTTAGGTTTCTGTCCGCGGCACTCATGACAGGTACCTAATCCTAATGTGTAACAAACATGTTATAAAAAAAAATACTTTAAAAAACAAAGGTCCAACAGTTGACTGTCGTTATTTGTATATTAAATACTCATATACTATAGTTTATATATTATCTATACTAAAGGATGTAACTATACATGTACAAAGATTCAGTATGAAATGCATAAATATATTGGGTGAGAGATAACATACTAATTTCTTTTTGTTAACGGTCTAATTTTACTCCCATTAAATTTTCATACCAGGTGCTTATACGATTTTTGAGTAATCTCTGAATGCTCAAAAGCCTAATACGTCATGCTATTCACACAAAAAAATTAGATGTGATATGTAATCGGCTACGTGGAATCCTTAACTCATTAGGGAGGTATGTCAAAACTTCGCAAGACCTTCCGGTGATTACCTAGTGAGTAAGCGGGCGAAACAATGCACAAAACGTGATTACTTGTAGGGTGATAAGCTATCCATGGGACAGGACGTATCAAAGAAAATGAGTTAATCGGTCAAATCTTAGGTTCGTCATAATTGTAAAGAAATACTTAAACTATTTATTATTCATTCAATCTAGTTGGCAATTATATATTAGTGAGATAAGTTATTTACATCAAGAAAGAGGAACGGTCGATTGAATGTTGATAGATAATTATGGGTCTTTTTTTATTAATTTGTGGAATTAATATGGAATGTCTCATATTAAAATAAGTATCAGAGAATCGTTGACACACGCTACAATGCAAAATTTATTACGCCTTTCCGTCATTATGCTACAAAATATAATGAATAATGGTATGCTTCATTTCATTCTACGAATAGTTGTACACTCGACTTCTTTTGCGTAAAATTTTGTGAGAATGAAAACTATACGAGAAGATATAGCATAAACGCAAGAAAACTCGACTTTTACTATTATAAATATAGCTTTAGTCTAACAGTTACAAAACAAAAGAAGTTTCACTTAAATCGTTATAGTGGTTTTCACGTGATATAGAAATAGAAATATGGAGTAAAATAATAAAAAATGGATTTGATTTCTGTCTCGATAATATATAGAGCAAAAAAAAAAAAACAAAAATATATACATTGTTCTCTTAGGTAGAGCTGTATCCCTGTATTTACTAGTATATGTGTATATTATGGGTGGATATATATGTGTGTTAAGAGTCGTTGTAGTAAATATGACAATTATCTACCTTCATTATTATTGTTTCCTAGTTAAATACAGATAATGCAGTACAGTATACAGTATAAAATACAGTATCTATTTACTTATAAAAACAACAAACTTTATAAATATTGACGAAAATCTTACCATGAGTAATTTATAGTTAGTTTGTTCAAAGACTAAGTTAACCCGTTTCATGTTTACCACAGTCTCTCCTATCACTTCGGGCCAAAGAAAAGAGATAGAATTAGGTGTGCCTACGGCACATTTTAAATCGGAGATCCTTTGTTAAGATTTTGGGTATTTAAAAAACTTAATGTAAGGTGAGGTAAGTATTTATAAGTTCATATATAATTAGTTTAGTATATTCAAAAATTAGTACCTTAGTAAAAACAATTATAAAGTTCTCAAAAAAGCCAATCTATATTTAGTTCGCGTGGTGCACTATAGCCAAACTGTTCTCAGCATTTGGACTATAAAGGTCGATGGTGATAAAGGCGTACCATATAATACGCCATGAAACAATTTTCGTTTTGATTGAATAAGTGCGGTTATTGGCTATACGTGAAAAGCAAGGCAATCTTCATCTTTTAATGTATCCAGATTAGCAAAATATCTAGATATTAATTCAAATAGGACTTTAAATTTGAAATTGGATGTGGACGTTTATACGGTGCAACGGCAACTGTTCGCCAGGTGGTTGTACGTTCGTTTAAATAATCTTTTACGAAACGCTTGTAATGGTTGTAGTCGCGCTTAATTATGTCCTTTAACCTGAGGTTGTTAGGTAGGTATAATTTGAATTTACAATCACCAAATCAAGGTCAATTGTATGTGATGACTGTGGGTTTCCTGTGACATTTTACCACATTTGTTATCATAAATTTGACATGGTAATTAACACACACATATTTTGTTGAAATTAAATATAATTTATAGATACTTGCTAGCTACCGGAATCGAACTCACATTACCACGAATGTAGGTGCGAATTGCAGTCCATTAGGCTACCGCTTTCAGATACATTAAATAAAATTATATAAAGTTACTGGATTACATTCCCGTGTGAAGACTGTTTAATTGATAAAATTAGACAGAGTTAGACCTAGGTATATATCTACCTGATTTTACCCATAGGTGAAAGTTATGTAATCTGTATGTATCTACATATAAAATTTAACATAAGATTTTTTTCAGCAGAGTATCAAACGAGCGTCGTGCTGAGTCATGTTAAATAGTCGTTGCAACCATTGAATAAACACATACCTACAATCTCAAATAAGAGTGCAGTCTCAGAGATATACGTAGATGTGTTGCTACTTTAAGCACTAAGGTGGTCGCCTCACTTTAAAGTGTAGCTGTAAG
>DWON01008177.1:0-12320 GCA_018251015.1 Phocides pigmalion okeechobee
TATCCTTGAATAGAACTTTTGTTCTGTTTGAGACTGGACGTGGTTGTCCATGGGCTGCAGTGACCACTTAACACCAGCTGGCCTGCATGCCCGTTTCTTACTCTTTCATAATAAAAAAAGGCCACCTGGTGTTAAGTGGTCACTGCAGCCCATGGACAACCACGTCCAATCTCAATAGAACAGACCTTTTTGCCTGATCGGTGGTCGGTCTTTCCAGCGATGTGGCCTGCCCACTGCCACGACAGCCTAGAAATTTTGAGAACTATGTCGGTAACTTTTGTTCATCTACGGATTTTGTCATTACGAACTTTGTTACGTAGGCTCGCATTTTGTTACATGCTAAATCCTTTGTACCTACATATAATAACATGTTACCCGACGCAAAACCTAAAATATTTGCGAGATTATAAACATGTCGTTTGGAATTTTACAACGTGATGTCATTAACCTTTTTCGATACGAGTTACCTGCCATTCGTTTTGACGTCCTCGAAAATTATGTATGTAAATGAATATGTACGAAACCAACATTGACTGAGATTAACCACATAGCAATACGACTGCTGACATAAATCATAAATGGAAAATCTTTATATTGACTTTATTCTAAGAGGCTTGTCTGATGATGTCATCTTTACATTACTTAGTGCATTAAGGTGAGCATGTAACTTCTTATACATTGGAAAAATTATCACAGAATGCTAATATAGTTAGAGTGCTAACCGCTAAAAGTGCTAATGACACAGATTGGGCGCTCTGCCACTCTTAATGAGTGCACTCTGTTTAGTAGTAGTAGTACATGACAATAATACGCCTACTTACGTAGAAAATGTTATTGCCACCTGGTTTAATTATAATTGTAATCTACTGTTACTATTTTGTACCCAAATGGTTTTCGAACTACGGACAAGAAAGGCTGACGCCACCCTTCTAGTCTTTAGGAGTAACGAAGCAAATACGTAGATAGGATCTTTATACGACTTCAGTCCTCTTTTCAGTCGTATGTGGATGTCCATGGGCTGCAGTGACTAATTATCTTCAGTTACTTTTACATGCTTATTTCACTACTATTCTTATATGAAAGAGGTCTAAAACTCGTTGTGCTAAAAAATAAAACATGATTTTTCAACTTTTGTTTTTGACTATTTGTTTGCGAAAATTTTAATAGGTCTGACTATTTAACAGATCGAGGATCAAAATTAGTTTTACCAAGAAAGAAATGTAGTTTATTCAGAATAAACATTTTATCGACAAAAATTCGTTGATATAATCGAAACAACTCGGAACTCTGTTTACCGTTGGTAATAGAATCAATGATCGTTATAATTAAATTCCTTGACACTTTGAGTTCGTCTCTACTATTCTCCTTTATCTTGAAATTTTCTTAATTAAATATTACTGAAGCGAGATTGTATGGTCCACGCTAGTAAAGGAGGAGACTGAAAGTAAATTTAAGTAGAGAAATTAATGAATATCTTTACGTGTTTTCTTTGATAGAACTTACCGCTTGTGTAAATTGAAGCTTTTACTCATATTATAATTTTATTAATTAGCTTTGTAGTGTACATTTGTGAAACAAAATATCTTAGAACATTTCGTGACTACCAAATTGCTGCCATTTGATTGAAATCTTCCATTTGCTAGTGTTGAAAAAGGCCTAATTGATTTTTTAGAGAAAATCGCCCTTTCGTACAACTTTACAAGTGTGACGTAGGATACTTTTGTCCTTACCAAACAAGTTATAAGAATAAACATAAAGTTACTCAAACTAAATGAGCTTAACCTAACACTAACTTCGCAAAATGTTTCCCTTAAAGTTTGTAACTATCTAGATGTTCTAGGTATTTGGGAAACTTCGTAGAGTCGTACCGTTGAGGGTAAAAATAGTCTTATGATAATATAGCATCCTCTAAAAGACAAAACACTACTTCATGACGAAAAAGATATTCATTAACACGCTTTTATTAGCTTGGGTTGTATGTACTTAATGGACTCTCTCAGCATAATTTTCACCAATTTCCAGATGCCTGATTAATTTGAAACTGCACACGTATCAAGGACGGATGAAATGCAATCATCAATCCATCCACCATCCTTTACATGTCCACTGCTGGACATAGGCCTCCTCCAGGTGCCGCCACTCTGACCGGTTCTGTGCTCTCTGCATCCAGCGGTTACCCGCTACTTTTATCAGGTAGTTGGTAAGGGGACGCCCTGGGCTCCTTTTGCCCAGACGTGGTTGCCACTCGAAGACCCTTCTGCACCATCGATTGTTCGTTCTGCGGGCGATGTGGCCAGCCCATTGACACTTCAGCATGCATATTTTGAGAGCTATGACGGTAACTTTTGTTCGTCTACGGATCTCATCTTCCGAATCTTATCTCGTAGCGAAATACCGAGCATAGCTCTCTGCATAGCACGCTGAGCGATTTGGAGCTTCCGGCAGAGTCCTAGCGTGAATGACCACGTCTCGGCTCCTGCAACGCAATAATATGAAAAAAAAAGAAAAATAAGTAATAGTTAAAAAATACTTAAAAACACGCTTTTATAAAAACAAACCGACTAAAAAAGTATAAATAAGAAAAAAAACATCACTGAAAAAGCACCCAAGCGTGTTTTTTTAACTATTATTTATTTTTATGTAAAGTCCGTAGATGGAGTATTGCTGTCATTTATAGGATACACCTATGAAGTACAAGTTTAATATGTGTGACTTAATTAAAAAATGTCTAATACTTTATTTTCGATTAGGAACTGACTACGTGTCGATTACATCAATCGCCGTCGTCTGAAATTACGTCCAGCTGCATTCTAAAGAATATATTTTAAGAGGAGGTCTTGACTTGTACAGACTAATTAATACTTTTAACATCTTTCTACCCCAGATATTTAAAGGTACTACGGGTTATCCTCACTTAGTAGATTTTCAAGTCATGCTAACATTGCATTTCCTCTGTCACTTTAAATGGACGATAGAATCTTAAAAATAATAGGTGGCACAGTTCAACGGGGACGTATCACGGCTGCGTTTATAATCTCCCATAAAACGATTCTTGTTTCGGTCCTCAGATGTCCAATAGCTGCTGAGACCATTTAACACTAGGTTGTTTGCACGCGTGTTTTCTACTCTTTCTTCATAAAAAGGCTAAGGCGTAATGTTTTACCGGTCTGTGCTCCCTCGAACATGACCTAAAGCTCTTCAAGGTAAGAGTAAATAGGGTTTTTCTAGGCAAGCGTGCCTCTTACGCCGTAATATTGGTTTTCATCAGGCGAGATTGGCCAGCGCCAGCCTATTTTCAGTAAATAAATAAGTTCCATACGAAAGGTTTTTTGGATAAAGTCATAAAGGATCTCGTCAGAAAGACCTAGATTTGAAATAAGACAAAGGTATATTCCAGATGCGGCGTATTTAATCAAATCGTACGAAATCTAAACATTTTTTTTACATACAAAAATACATCCCGTTTTGTCTGTATTACATTCTATTTAAGGAATGGTAGAAAGAAACCTAAAAAGAAAAAGGTTTTTATTTATTACAAACATGACATTTTTTAAGAAGTTTCCAGATTATTTTGATTAAGGTATAAAAATCAATGTATTGGAGAATTTGTTATAGTATAATCTAATTTCAAAATACCATAAAACTGACTATAATAAAAGCTTAAACTAAATGATATAAAACCCTTGCCCATACGGTATTCTGCCACAAACCATTCCCACGCTGAGAAGCGATCGCAGTAATTTATCTTTTCTGTAGTTTTTTCAACTGCCATTATTTTAAATATGGCTTGTTTATTAAGATTCTAAGGCCCCAGTTTCAAAAGTATTGAAAAGACTACGAACTAACTTGTGTTTAGATAGGACGGTACAAATGTCTATATGCTTCAGTGACTATACAATGGCACAATAATGAATGCCTGTTGTTGTTTTATATAAATTACAATCGAATTCTCTTACCACAAACTGATTCGATGTAATCGTATCTCCATATTCATCTCAATATTGTTAGTATAAAATAATCTATTGAGATTTGTGACCGTGCTAATGGACTTATCTGTTTCTATTCAAATATTCATAATAGGCGCCTCTGAAGTCAGGGGCCTTAATTGAATGGATACTCATAATGGGGTAAATTATTCACGCGATCGCCGCACGCCAGATTTAACCTTAATGCCTTTGACTTAAGCACACATTTATATAAAAAGTTAATTCCTTACGTGAGCTTAAGTGTATCTATTTGACGTAAAATAGGTCATGTGGCAAGGGACCCGCAAATGACATTGACACTAAACTCGAGGGAAAGTTGGTTGCATAGGTTTATAAGGTGGTAGAATTATATTAGACTTATCGCGACTGGGTGGTGCTGCTGTGGTCTGATTTAAATAGCGTGGTAAGCCAGATTAACTTTTTTAAGCGTTGTATCTTGGTTCAACAGTAGCACCACATGAATAATCGACTTAAGATAAGAATTCTCTTCTGTTGTATTTACAGTTGTATCTTAGTTCTCAAGAGTCGAAACTCATGAGTAATCAATTTCTGTGTGTATTCGTCTTAGTTCACGGTAGTAATGTGATTTATCTTAGTTAGCACTCCTAACCTATGTGGATCAATTTTTAGAAATCCTATTTATTTGCAATTGAAACAACAACAAAATTGCAAAAAATATTCTTGTATTACTGTTTATAAAGTTAAAAAATATATAATGAACTATGAATTGAATGACTAAGCTCTTAAACATGCGTACAACACGAAACAATTCGTATCGGCAGTATTTATAACCAAATCGTTTCCAGATTCTAGTTATAATCCAACGTAAACAGCGCAACGGCAGTGCCAAGATCTCGCTAGCCAACAAATGCTTTGTATCAACTAAATCACGGTCAACTACGTGCAACAAGTCTCGCTATTCAAAAATAAAGACGCCGAGCTGGAATCTCTCAATGGAGCACAATTAAGATTCTCCGCGACTCCAGAGTGCCTTCATGCATGCAGAATATATCCACCCGCTTGCAAAACGCGACTGTTTCACGAGCGCCGTAAATCTCACTTCACACCGCACTGAACACCGCCACCGTATTTTGAATAAAAATAAACGCACTCGATCGCCTCAAAGGATTTTGGACCTAGTTCCAAACTACCCATGACCTAAATTAGAAGCGATTGAACCCCCATTCCACTGTTTAACGCTTCTCACGTCACCAACTTTTCTATGGAATGGGTAAGTGATATCGTCTTCACAATCTGTTTAGCGAAATTGAACTTTAAAGAGTAGCTACTTCAATTTCAATATGCTCGTAGAACACGAAGAGCTAAAGTGACTATGAAATTTTTAGCCAAACGCGTTTCAATGTCACGTTTTCTCAATTTCGAACAACGATGTTTGCTTTTTTTTAATACGGGATTACATCGATACAATTTTGTGTTACAAAACATACTTTAAAAAATGGAAGTAGTAAACGAACATGCTGTTTACCTGATGGCAAGTCGTCGCTAACCCTCATAAACGTCTGTAACCAACTCCATAAAGAACAAGAGCCAGATTGAAGTCGATCACAGATGCATTATTGCTCGGTAACCACACCTTTACACCAAAACGAACGTAGGATACACGCTCCGAATGGGTGTAGCAGTGGTACCTCTCCGGTCGAACTACGCAAGTTCTACCTCCTAGGAAAACAACTTACAAATTATATTGTGTAATAATTAAATTATATTTAAATTATACTGCATTTGAAAACATCTCGGAGAGGTTTAAATAGTACGGTTCGAACGTTGAGGTAAATCAATTCTTGCGTTTCGTTTGAAAGGTGTAACCATTTTTTTAGAATAGTAACTTATCTATGGTCGATTTCAAATTGAGCTCCTATCCTATAGAAGTTGTCTATATGGTCATAGACGGCACTTACTATTTATGTCAAATGGACTGTATTTTTTCTATATTAATAAAAAAATAAACGCTAGATTTTTTTGAATTGCATATTTAATTTATTCAAACTAAATGTTACAATGACACTGTAATTATAATAATAATTTATCGATAAAAGAAAAGAGATTTCGCATTCAAACACGTATGGAAGATAATTTAGATTTTTCAGTATTTTTTTTTATTTTAACGCCTTGTTCCTATTGTTTTATCGAAGAAGGTCCAAGACTTGACCATTTAAGAGCACTTAATAACTGTAGCATCCAAGTGAGTACGTACCGACGAAAGATTTGTCAAAATTACTCTCAAAGGGGGTCAAAAGGGTGTTTGTAAAGAGCTCTTGTAGCTGATTGAGGTCAACAAGACAACGTCATTGGAGCGGAGAATACGTCATAAGTTGCCAAATAGAATAGTTACCGATGTTTGTTTTTCTACTCAAAGGCAGTTTCGAAAGTGGGTCCACACAATAGGAATAAAACATTTGGAACAAACGTCTATTGAGTTTTTTCTTCTGCGAGTAAAATTTTAAGTGTCTTTATATTTTTACAACCATGAGAAATTTTTTATATTATTTTTCAACTGTTTGTGTAACTTGTAAAATTCCGAAAAAGTCTGTTTTATATCATCAAGATTATGGTCACATTAAGAGGTATTTTAAATTATAACTCGACCGGGGAGGTTCCACCGCCTCCCTCATAATCCGCCGTAAAGCATTACTTGAGTTTCGGTTGGAAAGGTGCTGTTGCCGGCTACACTTTGATGCGAGGCGACCACTTAGTATTCAGGAGTAGCAACGCATCTTCGTTCGAGCTTAGATAGGATTTCGGTCGTGTTTGTGGTTGTACACGGATGTCTATTAGCTGCGACTACTTAACATTAGGTGGATTGCATGCTCTTTGCTACTCTTCGCACATAAAAAAGCCTTTATATTTTATAAAGGCTTTTTTTATGGATGACATGTTTTTTTTTTAAATTGAAGTTTAAATTGAATTGAAATTGAAGCAAACAAGCCTGTAGTACATCTAATGGTACGTTTGGATGGTGGTCGAATAAATATGTACTTCGTAGATTCAATCATGTTTATGATTCAAAAGTACAATGTGTATGGTTATCTGTTCCGATCTAAAGGGTGACACCTATTCCTTTGAATTTTCTGCTAAGTTTTCACTAAACTATATTATGTATTCTTAGTACAAACTTGACTCTATCAACACTATTAGGGATGGGAGTTAACGAGTAAAGTGGACTCACTTATTTTTATCTTTATACATTATGTTTGAGAAGGTTCAAGTAAAGGTTCGGTATTTTTGTACTTTTACTTAGGAGGTGTTACTTAGGATTTAAAAATAGGACACTTACGACATAAAAATAGTAATATTAAAGAAGTTACACAATTGATTAGTTAAACACTATTAATATTCATTTACGAGTCAGTCCAAGTCGTAAATGTCAGGATCAACTGTGTCAAATTAATAATTGATAAACCTTTTTTATTACTAAAGGTCTTGAGGTAAAATCTATTTCCATGGAACTATTATTAAGGAAGGAATCATTACAATACTTATTATATTTTCATTGTTAAAATGCTTAACTAATTTCGGTCCTTTACGAAACTAACTTCCGCAGCCTGTTTCGAGCTTGCGACGGAGACCCATCGAAAGCTCTAAAAGACAGGCTATCCGGAAAGATACACGTGACCATTTGACATAAAACTCTTATAAATTTAAGTATTTACCAACCAAATACAACTTACAAATATCTGCAAACAAAATTTAAAAATCGGTAATCGTGAGTATCCGCTACGTAGGAAAAATGTAAACATAACTTTGAATAGTTGTAATAGTTCAGTTGTAGTTACTTTAAAAATACTGAGCTTGCATCTGACAGCAGTTCGTTTTGTTTTGATTTGCTTCATTACTACGCGAAGTTTTTTTTTGTGGAGAAAATCTTTTATAACACGTATTATTTAATTTAACATTTATTAAATTCAGAAACGACTTTAAAAACACATTCAATTATAATAATAACAAGAAACCGATTGCAAAATCACTGACTATCAAGCGCATTTTATTCTTAATTTGTATCCAATTTCTTATTTAAAAGTGTTGTAATAGGCCTCTTTTAAATTATGTGAGGCACATAATTGGTTTGGATTTGAAAGTATAATACATTTTATTTGAAGACTATATTTTTGTTATCCATGCTATCTGCCTTGTTTCTTGTGCTCTAATGATTAATTATTTTACCCTGTGTCACCTTGCAATTAAAATAAATCTTATGATATTTACACGTTGAAATCTAATAATCCTTTCTCATTATAGAGTATCTCAATGAACATAGTCAAAAAACCTGAAATTACTAATAATAGTAATAATAAGTGCATTGATTTTTAATATACTCAAAAAACAAAACTCTTCAAGCAAAAACGTAGCAGAAGTCACAGGAATATTAAGCGTTCCAAGTTTTCCGTTTGCCATTTTTTATCTTCAGTTTTTATGTGTTTCTTATTTAAACAAACCCGTCTTATGATCCTTTTTCATTAGATTTTTGTTAAAATAGTCACAGGCAATTAGAAAACGTAAATTGTTAGTTGAATTACTTTGTAACAAGTCAATTATGTGAAGTTGCAAACCCAGTATAACTCTTAACGGTTTCTTTGATAAAAGTTTTTAATCAACGTTATATAAACTTCACTCCACTGCAACCGCTGTTTAGCTGTAACAAAAGCAGGTGAGGTTTTATTACCTTGTCTATCGAGTCCTCCACAAAAGGTTCTATTAACCCTGTCAGTTGAACGAACATGTTCAGACAGTTTAAATATAAAACAATTATCGGTTTAACTGCGGCATCATTATCACCTTTAAGCTGAAAAGTTCTTGAGTATTTGAACTTAGATGGAAAAATATACATAATCTGTATTGCATAATCGTTACACAATACATATATTTTAAAGGAGAACTATAGTTCAACCGGGGAGGTACCACCGCCGCCCTCATAATGCGGCGTAAAGCATTACTTGTGTTTCGGTTGCAGTAGCAACGCATCTATGTTCGAACTCAGATTGGATTCAGTCATATTTGTGATTGTACATGGATGTTTATGGGTTGTGGTTACTCACCATCAGGTGGTTTGCATGCTCGTTTGCTACTCTTCTCACGTCACGTTAGGCGTGGCTAGAAATTGGATCGGTGACCACTAGTCGCAATATTTCTATGTTACGGAGAGCAGGTTAAGCTAACTTTACTATAGATATATGGCGGTCCTTTGACTTTACCGGATACCTTGTGGCCCGTTGGAAAACATCCGACACACGATTTAGTCATTACTCTGTATTTGCTCCGACCTCACTCCACATAATATATGTATGTAGATAGGCATGGTGCAGTATGTTGTAAGTCTATCCCACAAGTGGGACGTACAAGTATTGGAAGTCAGGATACTTTTTAAAATAATAAATATCTTAAAACTAATTATAATAAAATCCTAACTTAAACAATCTAAAGGAAATCTATGCCCATGAGGTATGGTTCCAAGAACGCTAGCCACATTCCCGCGTTGAATAGCAATCATAATTCTCTGCGATGTTATAATTTTATTTGGATATATTTTGTTTTGGAAAAATAGCAAATGAGCATGTCAGCCATCTGATGCAGCCCATGAACATATCTATGTTTAATCTCAAACCGGACTAATGTCCTTTCTGATATTTTTTTATGTGAGAAAAGTAGCAAACGAGCATGCAAACCACCTAATGTTATAATTAACAACTAATGTTGCAGCCCATAGACATCCACGTACAACTACAAACACGACCAGAATCCTATCTGAGCTCGAACGTATATATGTTGCTACTCTAGAAGAATGAAATGGTCGCTTTTAAATGTAGCCGGCAGACGCACCTTTCCGGTCGTAAAACAGAAAGACTGCTTTCCGGCGGAGTATGCGTATGAGTAGTGCGGCGGTGGTACCTCCTCGATCAAACTATAGTTCTATAAACTCTGAAAACACATGTATAGTAGACATTAAAACATCCCTACGGGGAACTCTGCGTCTAATTAATTTCTGTACAATTCGGCCTATATTACTAACGTTAATTAGCGCATGAAAACAAAATCTTAAATTTATAAACTACCTGTATGATTAATGACTAACATTATAGTAATGTAATAATAATAACGATGTCAATGATCTGTAATCAAATCCACCGACAATGTAAGCAGTGCATTGGTAAATGTAAACGAAAACTGTTTAATCGTGGTGTACAGAACAATGGATTGACGCAAATAGTTGCTAAGAGCCGGAACAATCAACTGTTGGCTGTGTTTATAAATTGCACTTCGACATGCTGGCGGTTATCGCGAGAAAATATTCAACTTACACTCTTTAAACCTGCTTTATTTTCTTCACTTGGTAATCCGCTGTGTATTGTACACTATTTGGTATCCGCAACATTGCGCTGTTTATTATATCTACGTTATAATATTAACGCTTGCCCCAATATTCCACGGCAAGAAAACACATAACCAAATGAGTAGTACTAATAAAAATGTGCATATGAATTTTATTTAAGTTACTTCATATTGTATGAACATATCGCGATAATTTTTTAAATCTATCCGGCAGTTTTTTGCATGATACACGACGGCAGATCGGTTATCATGTTATTTATATAGATTTTTTATGTAATAGAATGAAACAAGCATGCAGATTAGGTAATATTACTTGACAACTGCCGCTAACGGATATCCGCAACCGACTCCAGATGGATATGTTTCCACTAACCGGTAAGGTGTCGGTGAAGAAAGTTGGCGGCTGGAAAATATACATGTATAAAAAATACAAACTGTAGTGCGTGAATGCAAGACGATGTGTTGACGCTTGTAGTCGTTCTCAAATAGTCATTGAAGACCGCATCAGTCATTGACGTAGAGGATAAAGACGTCGGCACCGTATCGACTTACGTACGGGACAATGGAGACACACTCAATAGGACCGGAATCCTAGCTGTAGTCTATCATAAATGCGTTGCTGCCCGGAAGGACTAAATTGGAACGCCTGGCGTTAGTATTAATATCTGATTTAGCACTTATTGGTGTTCTATTAACGCTGCACCAATAACAGATGCACAAGCTGATCATAAACTATTCTTTCAATTTAAGAGATGATGGAATTGGTTTATAACGGTTTTATTTACTGTATTATAGACTATTAAATTCTGTATTCTGTACTATAGACACATTCCATTTTTACCATGATCTGGTCATGTTCTCATAGTTAAATTTATGTGTTGCTAGGTACAACTATTCGTGTTTCGAGCGCTATTACAACAATATTTGATTGGTGTTGTGTATTGGTTAGAATATAATAGTTAGATTCTTATATTAGCTAATCCAACTAAAATTTCTTGAGTTCAGTGACCATTTAATAATGAATAAAGAATAAAGAATGCAAATTTATACGTTCATCATCTATAATAATAATTAAAGAGTAATATGCTTCGTGTCTTCACATTGGTACATACACCTGAATCGTGCGCCAAGATATCGATTTAGTGCGTAGAGAATACAATACAGTCGTAAACCAAAGTAATGTCAATGCAATCTCAAAACAAATTTCCTCCCTCGGTAATTCGGTCGCAAATGGGAATATTTTGAAGCAATACATTTTACAGCTCGATAGGAATAAACGTTGCCCACAATATTCCCGGGCGGCGAGACAATGGTTCGTATAACGGTAACTAGTTGTCAGTCATGGTATTTCCCCTGAGCTGAGGCTAGGGTTGTCTGATTGCATTGATTTGTTTGATTCATATATACGCTTTATGACACAGATGGTATTGTATTGTTTATGATAAAGATAGTAGAGGATATTTGAACCAAGCCTTCTACGTAAAAATGCCTTTTCAATACGACCGGGGATCATCACCACAACTATTTCAAGCGTGAAGTTACGATTGTTTCGATGACAAGGTGTACGTTGCACTTGCATTAGTATGAGGCGACCATCACAGTCTTCAGTACAAGAAACGTATCTATGATCAATATGAGTTGATAGTCTGGTTCTATTTGATGTTTAGATGTCCATGCTTAGCGTATCTACGTACGATTATGAACATTTTGCTATCTTTAGGTGGACCGCGATCCTTTACATGAAATATTTTAATGTCGTAAATACTAATCGAAATTATAATAATGACAAATGTGGCAACCCTAACAGTTGGTTTTATGATTTGTTATGACAGGACACGCCGTGACATACGAGTCGTCACAAATATCGTCTTGCATGACTGCCGCGAATTCACGGAAATAAAAACATGTAATGTAAGATATACAACGTGTTATACACTTTTATACTGAAATAGTTAAATTATTTGATTCAAATGACCTCACCATATAGTT
>DWON01008178.1:0-12320 GCA_018251015.1 Phocides pigmalion okeechobee
CGCTCACACGCTTACGAAAATACAGAACTTGTGTCCGGTCATAAGCTTGTACAGATGTAGGAACACAACAGAAGTGTGCAAGCCGCGTGTGCGTTACATTTTACATTTTTTAAATGTTTGTTACCACTCAATTTAACGTTGAAATCTTATTTGAGTTCATACATATGTATGTGCGTTGCTATCTGAAATCATGAACAAATATAATGCTAGCAATCTAGTCGCCTCGCTTGATAAGGAATCGGCAACCGCACCTTAAACCGAAACAAGAGTTACTTTACGATGGACTATGAGACGCGATGGTACCTCCTCACTCTATTGTTTTAGTGCCTTACAACCCGATTAATTATGTCTATATTGCAGCTCAAATGGTCGGTCTGGACGTGTTACACTCACAGTCTCTCTCCGGTGAGCAGCTGGACGCCATGTCGGACGACGAACTGGATGGAATTATTGACTCTGTAAATATTTTTACGTAGTGTCTACAGACAATAAATTTAATGATAGTGTCGGATTTTTAAAGTTACACTCTTTTTGGCGCGTTAGGGTAAAATGATGAGAGTAAATTTTTACGATGCGCGCGAACTATGTTAGGAGATCTCCCTCCAGGCAGGTTCTTGTGCCCAGGGAGCGGCCGTGCTCCTTTTGTCTCATTTCAGAGTTTGTATATATGCAAGAAATTTAGAAAACTTCGATAGCGTGATTCAGGATCGTGTGGCGCCATCTCTATTCGAGTAGCGAAAAGTCGCCATAATGTCACGAAAAATCGACACCATGAAATTAGCTAGTTTTGTAGTAACAACGTTACTGCCGTTAATTCGATAAGTTGCGAAGTGATTGAGTAACAATGGACATTTTGTTGTATTTTTGTAGATAAGCGTGTTCTACCGGGTGACGCCTAAGCACAAGCTGGCGATAGTGAAATCACTCCAAAGACTCGGCAACATCGTTGGCATGACAGGTTGGTTTACCGTATAGGTTTAAAAATGTAAAATCTCTAAAATTGTTTACATGATTTTTAATGTGAGTAATACGAAATTTATTTGTAATTGCATATAATTTTAATATAATTATATTAGATCTTAAGAATTCTACTTCCCATAGCGAATCTATGTAAAACATAAATGCGCATGACATTGAGTTTTCAAGCACAATGTATGTATGAATGTTGATGGTGTTAATGGTTATGTTAACGATGGCGCTAATAATGATCATGACGATAAAGACAGACAGACAGATGTGTCGATAAAAATTATTATAACAATGAAAATAACGATGAATGAAATGTGATGTATATGAAAATGATAATTGTGATCGATGATGTTGACAATGATAGTCGTGCTAATAATGTTAAGAATGTCGACGAAGACAATGATCATAAGGATGCCGATGTGGTCCCGCAGGCGACGGCGTGAACGACGGCGTGGCGCTGAAGCGCGCGGACATCGGCATCGCCATGGGGCGCAACGGCACCGACGTGTGCAAGGAGGCCGCCGACATGATCCTCGTCGACGACGACTTCGCCACCATCATGTGAGTGCTCGCGCCGCCCTCTACTCACACATTTTTAATGTTTACATTTTTGGTCAGCTACAATATTTATTTATATATTCTTTACGGTACCAAATATAAAAAAGTGGTACAAAAGACGGACTTAATGCTAAAAGCATTCTCTACCGGTTAACCTTTGAGCTCGGCAGATATCATCCAAAGCGGTACAAATGAAAAGGAATGATCAGTAATTGGAAATTAGAGCTAAAATATAAAATATATGAATGACACGGGATGTTTACTATACATCCGAGTGAATATTTTAACCATTAATACGTCCAAATCGTCGTACGTAATTTTTAAAGCAAAAAATAAAAAAGTAGTTGACCACACTGACTTAACAATTAATAACACAGTGCTATGCGAAAACAATCCAGAAAAATACCTCGGACTTACTCTAGATAATAAATTAACTTGGAGGGAACATATACATATACAAAATTAGGAAAAGATTGTCATCTTTAGTTGGATCTCTAAATAACATCAGTCGATGCATTCCTCACAAAGCTCGACCATTGATCAAATAATTCTCTAGTCAAACCGCACTTACTTTACCTGATTGAATTGTGGGGTTGCGCGGCTAAAACCAACTTAAAACCTATCCAGACATTACAAAATAAATTAGTAAAAATATTATATCATCTCGATTATTTAACACCATCTAAGACTATTTATAATAAAACTAAATTCATAAACGTAAATCAATTATACACATATTGCACATGCATTCTTATTTATAAAATCATACACAAACTTACTCACTCACACATAACATTGACACTAAAATAACAAATATACAAATACGCGTCACGACGATATAATCATGTCGTATTACCTCGTATTAGAATTAAAACATATTATCAAAATTGCGTAAAATTTGCAAGAGTACAGTTATACAATAAAAACAAATGGCAACGAAAAAGAAATTTTATACCTTTCTTTTTTAGAATTTATCAATGTTTGCGGTCAGTATCCTCGATAATGCGAAAAGCAGAATTTCAACCATTTTTATGCGTTCCCCTAATGTATTAATGTGTTAAGTTAAACTTATAAAATTTGGCTTGGAAAATGTTAATTTATGTTAAGTAAATAATTAATGAATTTATTTTCATATTTGCAACGATGAAAATCTAAAGGGAATCCGTGCCCATGCGGCATGGTTCCAAGAACACAAGCTGCATTCCCGCAATCGCAATTCTCTGCGTCGGATATAAACCAGCCTTTTTGTCACCGGCACCGTCGATCGATGTTAAGTTAAATACATATATAAACAAAATGTTGTTGTTTGTGTGCAGCGCGGCGATCGAGGAGGGCAAGTGCATCTTCTACAACATCCGCAACTTCGTGCGCTTCCAGCTGTCCACGTCCATCGCGGCGCTGTCGCTCATCGCGCTCGCCACGCTCATGGGCATCCCCAACCCGCTCAACGCCATGCAGATCCTCTGGATCAACATCATCATGGACGGTGAGACCGGCACGCACACCCACACCCACCTTACACAATCATAAGGGTTCCCTTTTTATTTTATTTCTTTTTTTATGTGAGAAGAGTAGCAAACGAACACGCAAACCACCTGACGTTAAGTAGTCGCAGCCCATAGACATCCACGTACAACCACAAACACGACCGAACGTAGATACGTCGCTACTCCTGAGGACCAAGATGGTCGCCTCGCTTCAAAGTGTAGCCGGTAACCGCACTTCTCCAACCACAAGTAACACAAGTAATGCTTTACGGCAGATTATGAAGGTGACAGTGGTACCTCTCCGGTCGAACTATACTTCTCCCGCCTTTCAAAAGGAAGGCTTTGAAGGAGAGCTCTCTTTACACCGTGTTGCAGGTCCCCCGGCGCAGTCGCTGGGCGTGGAGCCGGTGGACCACGAGGTGGTGCGGCGCCGGCCGCGCGACACCTCCCGCAAGATCATCTCGCGCTCGCTGCTGCTGTCCGTGCTGCTGTCCGCCGCCATCATCATCGCCGGCACGCTCTGGGTCTTCAACCGAGAGGTGCCTTACCTTTAGCAATACTTATTTTTGTATATGTTTACGAGGATACTTACAAATTTTCAGCTACAATCTTTTCAATCTACCGCCAATTCTAAATACATTCTGAACTAAGATAATTTGACGATTAAATTAAAACAGCCATTTTTTTATAGTATTATTACTTACATCAAGCAGTTTCTTTTTTAATGGCTTTTATATATCATACTAACATCAACTCCAGTATATGGTCTTACATTAGGTTAGGTAGCCGAGATAAACTTTAGAATTTCATTGGTATATTGTTATTAGTCAGTTCAAAGTTTTTTATTTTCTCAGAAATGAAATTCGACATTTTGTTATTCTTGTGTTTACGTTATTAATTGAATGATTAAAAAAATTATTATTAAGATGTTTTAATATACAAATTCCGGATCTTATTTAGAAGATTATTGTACCCATTGATCAATGATCATTTGAATTTGAATACGGTGGATTATGAGGGCGAGAGTGGTACCTCCCCGCTCGAACTGTTGTTTTACCTCGTACGTTGTGGCAGATGTCGGACAACAAGATAACGCCGCGCGACACGACCATGACGTTCACGTGCTTCGTGCTGTTCGACATGTTCAACGCGCTGTCGTGCCGCTCGCAGACCAAGTCCGTCTTCCAGGTCGGACTCTTCTCCAACAAGTGAGTGCACCGTCTTGCTATGGTACTTAACTAAGAGTTAGAGTAGAGAATGAGCGTGTAATCTGATGTTAAATAGTAGATAAGCGTGTAAGTCAATTGATGTTAAGTAGTCGTTAGTAGTTATGTAGGTCTGGAATATATATCCTGGGAAGGACGTCCGTGAGTAGGCCCACATCGATGTGGGCAAAGATCGGTGTCTGATGGGCTGGGGTAACTTCCATAGATGTGCCGGAATGGAGTGGAATGCTGGATAATACCAGATGCGTTCGGTTCGAGATCCTCGTGTTCTCTACAAGCACTGAAGGATGGGAATTAAATCCACTAAAAAATATGAATGAAAATCCCACATAACCCAGAATCGCTTCCACGATACTGTGTATATTTAAAGAGTGTTAGCCCCGAGGAAAAAAATGATCTTGAAGTAGATTGGCTTCTACAAGTACAATAAGGACAATATTTACATATAGCATATGCAATAGAATTTTGTGTGTGTGTGTTTTTTAAGTATATAGCATATTATTATTTACAGGATGTTCTTGATAGCAGTTACCCTGAGTTTGGTCGGTCAAATGCTTGTGGTATACTTCCCACCTCTGCAACGGGTATTCCAGACTGAAGCGTTAACTGGACATGGTGAGTTGATAACCGCTTATGTAGAATATTGTCTGTTTGTTTATTTATTCTTTTTTGTCTTTACAGCTCATCAAATTAAGTGGTTGTTCATAGAGATTGACTCCAGCCACAAACACGACTAAAGAAGCCACAAACAAGACTCAACAATATATTACATACAAACATTGCTATGTTTGTATGTAATGTATTGTTGACTACTAAGATGGTCATTTCACTTAACACTTAGCGTTACGGGAATTGGTACTAAACTGGAGCTGTTTTCTTTAGACTGGAGATGAGCTGACATAGAAATGTGGCATCCGTGTAATGTCTGCAAATACACAGACGTCGTTTCCACCCGCAGTTTTGTAGCGTTGACATAAACAGAGCACTTGTGTACACACACACACACATTTGTAAGTACACGTCAAGTGACAGGTGTGTATCTTCCAATTAAAGTGTTAAAAAGGATGTCAGCGGCCATATTTTGGTTTTGTAATGTTTACACGAGATTTGCTTTCATGGTGTATTTTGAAGATTGCCTATTGTTATATGTTGTATAGTCACAAGGTGTATGGTTGCGTTCCAGACATAATATTCCTGGTGTGCCTGACGTCGAGCGTGTTCATCGTGAGCGAGCTGAAGAAGCTGGCGGAGCGCGCGCTGCGGCGCCGCGCCGGCGGCCCGTTCGCGCCCGCGCCGCGCCACGACATGGACTTCGTATGACACGAGACCGAGCGCAAGGCGCAGTGAACCGTACGCACACGACGGGGGGGACGCTACTGATGGAGGGGTTAGAACTCAGGTTAGGTGCAGTGTGAAATGTGTTTGTGGGGGAGTGTTGATGGATTAAAATGTACAATTTAATTGAATATGATAAATAAGTGTTAGATTACAAGTGGTGTTGCAAGAGGCTACGCAGCAGCCGGCTTCGGTCTCCAATATGATAGAAGTGAAGAAAAGGATAAGAGTAAGAGTAGGGGAGAAACAAAAGTGTGTCATGCAGATGGACAGAAGTCCTATCGCGTAGTAAAATGCGGAGACCTTGAAAATTCTTTAATTGTGTCTTAGTAATCGATTAGTTGTCTAGTAGAATGCAGCACAGCTGGTAGTCAGGTCCGCTGCAAGTGGCTGTCCAATGCGGCTCTAAATTCACACAACTGATGTTCTCAAACATGACGCTCCAATCAGACATATCTCTGGGACCTTCTAAGGCCCTGTCCTGGACGTACGCCGGTGTGGTACCACTTACATGGACGTCCTTCCCGGGATTGCTTCGTCGGACCGGTTAAGAATTCCACTTTTACCGTTCTCAATCCCGAGAATCTCCTTTTAGTAGCCGCTGACAGGCAGAAGATACCATAAAATTAGTCTGATCTCGACGTACTGGGTCAATAGGCTGAAGAAATTACACAGACAGGCAGGAATTACTGTAAAATTAGTCTGATCCCGACTTACAGGGACATTAGGCTATATATAAACTTACTTCATCTTGGTCGTAAATAAATTTGGCATTAATTAAACTTGGGCGTCATATTGAGAGCAGACAATGGCGGCTGGCGGCTACAGCGACGTGTACGCAATCGAACCAAAAGCTTCCCGCAGTGTGCGCTAGAAAAATCTTTATTCCTACGCGTATTTAGTTAATTTATTCTTTTTCTAATATGATTAGGTGTCAGTATTGTGCTCGTTAGGTTTGTATATTTATTTTTGTAAGCTAAGTGGAATCTTGTAAGAGTTACAATATTTTTTACGCTTATCGACATTTTTAGTAGAATTCAATTTTTTAATCATTTTTGTAATTATTTTTTTTTTTATATTTTTTTTGTTTGTCGTTTATGTCAGTAGAGTTAATATAGGAAAATGTTATTGTCTATCTATTTGTATGCGTGAATGGTATTGGAATTTATGATCCACATTTTATCTATTACACGTAATAAATCGTATATATATATGTATGTAAAATATAACATTTATAGCTTCATTGTGTAAAATTAAATTTATTCATCATTCGAAAATGCATTTTGAAATCTTGTAAAAAACAAGCATTTAACTGTAACACGGTGTTTCAAAATCAAAATATTTTAGATTATGGAAATTACTTCACTTATTTTATGGTCATGACTTTGTCACATAGTAGTTAAATGAAGTTTGATCCTTATCACAAAATTTGATGGTTACAATTAAACCTTTATTATCACTAGGTGCATTTTTTTATATCAGGCCATAATTACCGCTAAAATGCCGAGCGTACTTCGAATACGATTTTGCACGGAATTGCAACCGTATATTTTCACCCGGATAACGTATGAAACTTCCCGAATACGATCCTCAAGGTACTCAATGTTTGCAAAATAGGTACAAGTTAAGGCACGCACTCAAAAGTGTCATCCAGTCCTATGTGTTAGAAATAAATACAGACATGAATTTGATTACATATAACCCTCATAAAAAGTATTGAATACTCAAGAGGTATGATGAGCATTATAGCATATAGATGCGGTAAATTTTGCGTAGGACAAGCATCATAAGTAAACTTACGATGCAAAGTCCACGTATGATGAGAATCGTTAATATACTTACCATACAAATTTCGCGTATGATAAGCATCGAAAGTATGTGTGAGATCCAAATTTAACGTACGACAAGAATCATAAATATACTTGAGACGCAAATTGTGGGTATGGCAAGAATCATAAATATTCCTGCGTATGACAAGAATCGAAAGTATACGTGAGATGCAAGTTCTGCGTATGACAATAATCGTAAGTATATTTGAGGTGTAAGATCTGCGTATGACAAGCATTGCAAGTACTAGTAATGCTTATTCTGAGTCAGAGTCATAAGTATTCTTGCGATACAAATTCCACGTATGGACACAAATCGTAAATATTTTTGCGATACAAATTCTACATATGGTGAGAATCGTAACTATACTTGTGAGGCAAATTTTACGTACGATGAGAATCTTAAATGTACGTTTGATCCAAATTCGTATTCAAAAGTACGTTTGGCCTTAACGGTCATAGGGAAAAAGTGAAATATTTAAGTGTTTACAGTTTTTTCATTGACCTTTTATATTATGTAATCATTCTTATATATACATATGTCGTCGTTTACAAGAATCTTACGATTAAAAGACACTCAGTTGATTATTGTTTTACCCGAATTGAGTGAACGGCGTGACGTCACGGAGGTGACCGAACGTGAGCAGAATCGTGTTGGGGCGAACGCCGCTACTTTAGACATTCATTACTTGGCAGTGGCACGACGCGGCCGTTCAACATGAGACCGTTGGTTTACTCAAGGCAGATTAGACCTCTTGCCGTTTAATTACTATCTGTTAATATACTGTGTCAGTCGCTATCGTCATCAACGGCTTGATTTGTCTGAGACCTACGCCATGAATCCGATAAACCCTTTACTAGGAGACCTAAACGCTACAGCTAATTCCGCATACTATCGCTGACGACGACATATGTAATAGTAAGGTTTTGTCATCTATAATATTTCCATCACAAACTGGTGTTATTAAATGTATAGTAATAATTCTAATAGAAATATTAAAATTTGAGGTCGACTATGTATACTTTGATATTATATTATTTAAGAGTATTAAAAGTTTCATGCTATATCTATCTTTTCTTCAAAGTTATATGATTGTGTAGATATTATTTGTAACTAGAATGTGGTCTAAGAATGGTGCTTGATGAGAGATTTTGAATAGTATGTCTGTCTGTCTATTTGTCTGTTTTTCTATCGTTTCTTTCATATTCAAACGTAATTTGCTGTATTGAAATAAATTTTAAAAATATTATAAATATGAAGTGTTTGGTGATAATAATTTGAGCTGTATTATATGCTTGTGATTCACTTGAACGTTATAATTGCACGCGATATTTAAGAGTTGAACACTTCTAAAAGATGCAACTATTTCTATATCGGGGGGTTTCAAGCCGGCGGGCGTATCTGCAACATGGGACCTCTCAGGATTACCTCTCAGGGCACACAAGAAAGGAAATACCTTTGTTTTGTTTTTTAGCAACTGTACTACACTTTCTTTAAGTTTTTTAACACTTTCCCTGCGGCTACAATACTGCTGTGTAAGTCTAGGCGCGACGCGCTTGCGGCTCCTACACACACAGGTGGTGTTGTACGGACACATTTGTATGGATTACGAGCGAACAAATTGCTGTGTTTACGTTGGAGCTACGAGACTGCGAACGGAAGCAATGTCTGTATTCGTAAATGTTTTACGAATGCAAAAAAAATATTTGTGTGAATTGTCATCATATCTTTAGTTTAGACGCAGTTTACTATATTCGCGCCGCAGTCAAAGTGTTAAGTAGTTATATCTCAAATTTTGATAAAAAAAATCCATAATTTTGAATAAAATAGTCCTGTGTATATACGAATAACAGTAACTGTGTGTATACACGAATAACAGTAAAGATAAGACAAAATAAAAATAGTATTTTTGTTTGTACGTACCTACGGTTTGAACCCCGCTATATAAATTTTAATTACATGCACCAACTTGCAAAATATGTGGGCCAAGAGATTGATCTAAACGATCTGGTCGTAAGTAATAGCAACGCACATTTTCATCTGCCCTTATTAATAGCTATTATAACTGGCAGTTATACAAAGACCGAGATCTTTCTCTCTGTTGAGTCTGTATCTGTCAGGAAAAACACGCGAATTTCAAGTTGAAAAAATAATGCAATAGTATTAAATAAATAGGTGCTTAAAAACTGCAAAATATCGTCGAAAATTAAAATTTTATTTGCAAAAATTGTATAAATTCTCTTTGTACTTTCTTATATTTATTTTCGTGAAGAATAAATTAACATTTGAATTACGAATGTTACCTTTTTTATATCTACGTCAGTGTTGCTATATTGTGTGTAAAAATTAAGATTAAAAGAAAAGTTTGATCGTTTTTAACGACAAAAGTTGAGCTTTCATTCAGTCTATATTCATATTATAAACGTCAGTAGGACATTG
Source organism: Phocides pigmalion okeechobee (assembly GCA_018251015.1). NCBI lineage: Eukaryota > Metazoa > Arthropoda > Insecta > Lepidoptera > Hesperiidae > Phocides > Phocides pigmalion. Next base: position 9,842 of record DWON01008178.1, read on the forward strand.
ATTAATTCTAAATAAATATATTATATATATTCCAGAATTTAATAGTGTTACGTTGTTTGAAAGTATAATAAAATAAGTGTCTCTACATATGTAGAATTGTTCTCAATGTGATTTGGATTCATATCGTATGTAAGATATAGTATTTTCTCCTTCATTTCAGCTAATTCACTTAAAAACAATGGTATTGCATTTGAGCAAAGCCTTTGTTGGTAAGCCGCTAAAAAAATTTATAAAAATTTAATTCAAAAATATGGCTACAGCCAATGCACTAAAAATGAAGATAGCTGTTCTCGCGCGAGCGCCAGATGCTCTCTTGTAAAATAATATTAATATTAATTACTTACTAGTATCAGGCTTTAGTTTGCGAAAATTCTATTAAGTTGTTGTTAAAAACTATACTGACGGCCTCCTACGATTGGGTGACGCTTAAAATAAATTCTACCACATGCTTCAATGCGTGCTGGTAAAGACTTAGTGCCCAAGCTGTTAGTCCAATTATTTTTTCATAGACATGGGCATAGCACCTTTTTAAAGGTGGAAGAACTATAGTTCGACCCTGGAGGTACCACTGCCGCCCTCATGATCAGCCGTAAACAATTACGTACAAGGTACGTTATATTAAGGTTGCACTGTATTATTAAAACAATCATGATCAAACTTCGTTCTGAGTTTCCATCGAAATATTGTTACCGATATAACTTAAATATGTATTTATATGTCTTTATGAGAGTATACATAGTATTGTAATTAAACAATTGATATCTATTGAACGCGTAGCGATTGACTCTCTGTAATTGTGTCTCTGTGATTGCGAGTAAGATAACGTATGTAGTATAGATTTAAATATCTGTCATCATATTCATAGTGATAAGGATGTGATTATTATGATAGATATATGTATGTGCGTAACTTATACAACAATTATACATCAAATATACCGCGAGTCAGGAACAGATTTTGATAGTTATCAGGCGTTATTTTATGGAAATCTAGGCTATTAGGTTAAAAATACTAGCAAAAATCCGCTACCAACCTGTATAATGGGATATATTACTATATATGCACTATGAACATGGGAAAAAGTGTAGAGTAAAAATATATGCCATCGTGCGTACTACGAGTAACACGTGTTTTGCCCCAAAACGGAACATCATCATGGTAAGTTGACTCCGCGACGGTTAGTCGCCGAGTGACATTTTCGTCGATTTGCCAGCCTTTTATAGTGCATCCTACCCTATTTTACGACTCGTGGTAAATAGCATAACGCATGAAATGTAATATATATAATTACATTATGTTATATAAAGGGTAATCATGATTAACCCTTTTTAATTGCCGATATTTCGAACCAGTTGCACGGCTCGTGGTCACGGCGAAACTGACCACGAGCCATGCAAAGCAATTAAAAAGCGTTAATCGTGAGTACCCGTTATATACATAATGTATAGATTCTGCGATGATATTCGTTTAAAATCGTTTTAAAGGTGGTAGAGGCGTTACAGCTCGCCCGGGGCGGCACCACCGCCAGCCTCGTAACCCGCCGTAAAACAACATGTTCTTCATGTATTGTGTTTCGGTTGGGGAGGTTTGGTTGCCGCATACACATTATTGGAGGCGACCATCTTAGTCCTCAAGAGTAGGAACGCATCCTTGTCCACCCTTAAATAGAACTTCTGTTCTATTTGAGATTGGACGTGGTTGTCCATGGGCTGCAGTGACATCAGGAGGCCTGCATGCCCGTTTCTTACTCTTTCATAATAAAAAAATCGTACATATATTTGGTGGTAGCGGATTGCCGCAAAATAATTTTAACAATACCCTATCAGAATTTCCTAATCAATTTCCACTAAGATTCGTAACATGCTTCAGATTGGTGTATCATGAAGCCTAAACGCCTATGAAGTAACTTAGTATTTTATACAATTGGTGTTTGTACGATCGCTTGCGTTTAGAGTTTATTCACACTGTCATTTAGTCTAATTCTTGTCACGCACTGTATTTCACATGATATGTAATTATAAATTAATATAATCTGAAGACTTAACTAGAGTATTGAAAAGAACAAGTTAACGCTAAGGAGTTTTTATGAACATTATTACTAATTAAGTAACTTTGTAGTATCTTATCTGACCAGGACTTAGGCGGTCCACGAGTAGATACCTAAATTTAATTTAACACCGACTGTGGCGCCCATAATTAGATGGGGTCAGCCTTGCAGGAAGCGGCACTTAACTGGAGCTGTTCTTTCGATGCTGATTGTTTAATTGATGTACATGCGCCGACAATTCACACAAATGTGTTTTTTAGTATCTATGTATGTAGCACTTATGAAGTATGTCTATCTATGTAGCATCTACAAATAAACAGACCTTTTAAAGGTGGTAGAACCGTTAGAGCTCGCTCGGGGCGGCACCACCGCTACCCTCATAAGCCGCCGTAAAGCAACATGTTCTTCATGTATTGTGTTTCGGTTGTGGAG
>DWON01008179.1:0-12320 GCA_018251015.1 Phocides pigmalion okeechobee
ACGCATCCTTAAGAAACAATAAACGCAAGTAAGTCTATTAATGAGCAAACGCAGGTTAAACTTCAATCTTCAATAACTCAAACATTTTGTGGAATGTATCCTTTTTGATAATCTACGTCCAATTGTCTGTAACGAGTAAACAATTTCATTAGCCAGAGAATTTGGCTGGAGTAAAATATTACCATCATAAGTTATAAATAATTTTCAATTTCTCAAAATTATATTCAATTTGCATTTGATTCAATTTAACTTCATCGCGTGTAAATTTGATTTTCTCATTCAACTCAGCTGTTATTTCCTAAAGGACAAATCATTTGTAACAACGGAAATATCATAATAAATACTGGAATCTCGTTACAACCGTAAAAACTGTGTAAAGTGATTTGATTAGGGCCTGTAAGTTAGTTTTTATAAAGGCCAGTTTAATGAACAACTAGATTTTATCCTCGGCTTTACTCACACAGAAGTCGACATTCTAATATGTTTCAAAAAATAAATCAGTTCTCTTCATAATTTTATAATATTCATGGTAAATCTATAAAAAAATTAGAAAATCCTCAAATGCAACGCCTCAATTTTCAGGTTTTTCCAAAATTTCTAACAAAGACTTCTCATGTATTCACAGCCGTAATTTTAAAATTGACACAACTTTTTATTTAGCGACCGTTTGACATGAAACAAGCACCAAATATTAAATGAAACTTACTGCACATTACTTGTACTAAAAATTACACTAAAATCTGTTAAGCTGCTTCTGAGATTAACGGAAACAAACACACAGACAAATTTTATAGTTTCTATTTTAGGTTCTATTGGGATAAAAGCCTCTAATAATAGTTTCTTTAATATATCTTCCACATACAGACAACGATCTGTTACAATTGTATTATTCGCATCGATAGATTGATTGAATATCAAATAAAGATAAATTTATGCAAGTTTTGGCACCAATCGTGATCTACCTCATCAATCCTATGCATATCTGTTAACTACACCAGGGATCGGCAACCTTTAAGACAGAAGAGCCAAAAGTTGCAATTTGCAAATTTTTCCATATTTTAAACAGCCACTAAAACATGTTTAACTAATTTTTTATCTGTCTGTATGTTCCGATTTCAATACTACTTTCAGTGGCAGATAGGTTTTGTTATGGGGAGTATACAGTACAGTGCAGTGGGATACTTACAGTACATAAATTCGAAAGTTATACCTATGGCTACATTTTTAAGGGTTTTGTCAATAAAATAATTTATGATAACTTGAGAGCCAATATTTCCATTGAAAGAGCCGCATGAGGCTCCCGAGCCGTAGGTTGCCAACCCCTGAATTATACAATAATAAACCAATTGACGCAAACACGTGTATTAAATGGTTATATAATATACGCTATCTGTACTTCCATACTTACTAATATTATAAATGAGAATGTAAGTTTGTTTGTTACGCTTTCACGCCAAAACTACGCAACCGATTATCATGAAACTTTGTACACATATTCTTAGAGGTGTTAAACAGGATACAGGATACTTTTTGTTTAAAAAAAATGGCAGATATGACTGTTTGACATAAAATTTCCTGTTTTGAATTTTTGTATATTTCATGTAATTTTGTTGTGTCACTTCCGCCGTAAAACATTACTTGTGTTTCGGTTGGAGATGTGCGGTTGCCGGCTACACTTTGAAACGAGGCGACCATCTTGGTCCTCAAGAGTAGCAACGTATCTACGTTCGAGCTCAGATAATATTTCATAAATCTAATCTATATATAAAAAAGAGGAAGATGACTGACACACAGTCAAAACTGCAAATAGCAGCTTCAAAGAATAAAATGCACGTTTACGATAATCAGTTCCACATGAACATCTAATATAACCTAAAATCTGATTTCTATGAATGTTCCAGTTAAAATTTAACCATACATATTTTTCGCCTAGCCTACATATAATCTAAAATTCCTAAATCCCCACTGAAAACCTGACAGGTGACAACCCTGACAGCGCATGCAACGGTAACAGCAAACTGGTAAATCAAAATTCGCGTGTAAATATTTACGGTCAAACTTTTCATACCTCTCACAAATACAAAATAATTATTTAAAAATACGGTTCAATTAAAAACGATGCGACCACCTTAGTCTTGAGGAGTAGCAACGCATCTGTGATAAACTACAAATGGGACCCTTGTTCTTTATGAAGTTGGTTACAAATGTCCATGGGCAGCAGTCATCACTAGCATGGATAGCATACTCGTTGGCCACTTCTCTTTCTCATGTATATTTATTACGTGAGAAGAGTAGCAAACGAGAGTGAAAACCACCTGATGTTATCCTGGTATCAGCTGGTGTGATATGACATCCACGTACAAATACAAATACGACTGAAATCCTATCATAGCTCGAGCATAGATACGTTGCTACTTCTGAGGACTAAGATGGTCGCCTCGCTTCAAAGTGTAGCCGGCAACACCCAAATAATGCTTTACGGCGGATTATGAAGGCGGCTTTGGTACTGGATTGTCTCCGGTCGACCTATAATTCCCCCACCTTATATTATATTTTATATTCGTAGCTCATTTTCAAGAATACTATATTTACAACTAAAAATATTGAAAACCCTATCACTGCTATAGACAGACAAACAACAAAATATTCTAAAATATTTAACAACAAAATTGTCCACGATTGGCAAACATGACATGACATATTTAAATAGTATAAAACAAATTCGCTTCCCGCCGTCTGTACGCTTAGGTATTATAGTAGAAAAACGCCGAAAATTTTAAAAATTTTGAATGTGATATATTTGTAACCATGTGAAGCTAGCAGTAGTAATAATTCTGAATGCAAAGTCAATAAACGATCAAAATTCATAACGCACGACCATCGCCATGTACATAATACTTACGAATGAGTGAAAGTAGCCCCTCAAGGCCATTGGAGTGAAAGTAGTGGGGATTGAGCGCAGGGGGGAGGTACTCATGCGCAGCCGTTGCGTCATACACGTAACAGTTGACATTGATTATTAACCGGGTCGTCACAGCATAATGATATGGTTCGGAACCGGTTTAAGATGTCTGTGGAATATCGCAAGAGTCATTTCATAGTGCAATCGTCCGTACTATAAAATTATGAAACGCCTCCAAATTAGTGTTTCTTACTTATATGGTGCTTATATTACCAAAAATCTTATAGGTATTATATATGTAGATCAAGAGATTAATAGCCAAAACTACTAAACCTAGTTTAAGTAAGTTTCCTCACTATATTTTTCGCACCATTAAAGCAAATCATAAGTAATTTATTATATGCAAGCCTTTTTTGAATATACATATTTCTTGTACTCCCTCTCCGCCCCTTGCTACTATGATTTGAGGAAAATCATTCATCACATGAATTCACATACTTAAAAATGGCGAAGATATTTATATAGATAGAATGACCGTTGAACTTGATTTTATTTGAAAGGTTATCAATATCAAAATCATTTCTTTTCCTTTTGTTTCAATTTCTTTCATTTTTTTAGTTATTATGGCACTTTTTTGGTATTTTCGAAATTTCCTTTCCCCCACGTGCTCTCACAAAAAAGGCCTATTTACACGTACGTCGGTTCAGAAAACCAGAGAATGCGTCTCTGTGTCCAGGGATTCAAAGCCCGTATTTGATAACTCAAATAGGAGATCGGGCTATCTTGGCAATATCACGATTTACATACCAACTTATTTTTGTGAGCTTTGCAAATGAACAAACACGCGATGTCAATTATAAAATCAGGAATAAGAATTGCGATCCATCGAACTTCATTCTAATTCAATTTCAAATTAGATTTCCAATCGGATTAACTCCCCAACAAAACGATTAACGTCGCCGACGATCCATCTGTAGGAAATTAACAAAGGTCCATAGATACTTAGCCAAACGGTACTGCTAGACTGGCTAAGAATAGTTCCGAGCATTTGGCAGATCACCAGCCGGACAGACACGATATAGTTAACAGTAGAGAAACAATAGATGGAATTGGCGCCGTCGATGATTATATTTTAGATGCCTCGTCGTTATTTAAACAAATCGTGCTGAGTACAGCGTTTGAACCTGACGTACATAATGATGGCATAATTAACATGGAATGGATTGACCCGCAATTATGTCGTACGCAGCCTGAGACTGCCAGTTCGCTAGAGCGACATTTGTGAGATCTATAGCAGTGTCCCGAATTTGGAACGAAAAGTTTGTCACATGTCGTTTTTAGAACAGTAAACGGGTTCGTCCAAATTATTTCTTTGTAGTCTAAATTTAAATAACTATTTCCATAATTATCGCAAATTTGTATAACCTGCCCGGATAACTAACTATAAGAAACATCTACGATAGGCACCACTTACCTTAGTACTTCGAGATTCGTAATTAAATTTACTTTTTAGAACCATCTTTAGATCTATGTATAATTGGTTATGGTGTCGATGACCTTAAAACCAGACTAAGTACTATTAGCAGTTATATTAAAATAAAATGAAATATAATTTTTCGATTTTTCTTGACAAGCGTCACATAAAATCACAGCCTCTAAGGTAGCAAAACTTATCGAAACTAAATATAAGAATGGATGTAGAAAGAGGAAAAAACACAATTTACAATATCCGAAAAGTCCAGAAGAAAAGTGTGTTAAAAAAAGGGAAATAGACCCAAATCTCAATCTCGAACATGTAACCTACTTTTGAGAGAAAATAATCACAAAGCGTTTTCATTTGGGTTTCCAAACCCATCAGTCACCCCTGTCACTGTAGATTATGGCCTGTTAATGCTAAATCGTGTGCTCAATGCTGGTAAATATTGAGCTGGTGTTAATTCATGATTTGGGTAAAGCTAGGTTTGGTTGAGCTGATATTTCGGTTATGTTTGAGAATCACGGACTACGAGATGCTTTCTAATACAAAATGACTTGTTGTTAAGAGTTGTATATTTTAAGAAATGTATAGTATAATGTAATAAAAGATTTTCGAAAAAATACTAGAACTATACTATCTAAGGCTGATTATAAACATGCTACAGTTTTTGACATAATACTTGTAGTAAATGGGAAGTGCGTCATATATAAAGTTATTTTTTTTATTATAAAAGAGTAAGAAACGGGCAAGTAGGCCACCTGATGTTAAGTGGTCACTGCATCCCATGGACAACCACGTCTAATCTCAAAAAGAACAAAAGTTCTATTTAAGGATGGACGCAGATGCGCCCTACTCTTGAGAACTAAGATTGTCGCCTCCAATAATGTGTATCCGGCAATCACACCTCCCCAACCGAAACACAATACATGAACATGTTGTTTTATGGCGGGTTATGAAGGTGGCGGTGGTGCCGCTCCGGGCGAGCCTCTAACGGCTCTACCACCTTTAAAATAAAGTAATGACTAGATACCAGATACTATTTTATATGTGATGAAAGTGAGTTCTAGAAACAAAATTTCTCAGCAGTACATCCACACAATTGTGACATAAGCAGTCATACAAAAGTTATTAAAAGGACAGAGATACATATTTATAATAATTTGAAATACGTTAATTTCGGTGCAGAGTGGATAACACTTTAAATGTAAAGAAAAAAATCACATATAAGATGAAACTTTGTAATCAACAATGAAAATAATAACCTTTCAGCCTTGGTCTTAAAAGAATTTGAATTAAAGATCATATAAGAAAGATTATTCAAAAAGAGTTACATTGAAACAGTTACAATGGTGGGAGTACTATAGTTCGACCGGGGAGGTTCCACCGCCGCCCTCATAAATCGCCGAAAAGCATTAATCGTGTTTCGTTTGGAGAGGTGCAGATGCCGTTTACACTTTGAAGCGAGGCAACCATCTTAGGTCTCAGGAGTAGCAACGCATCTACGTTGAGTTCAGATGGGATTTCGGGCGTGTTTGTCGTTTTACGTGGATGTCTATGGGCAGCGATTGCTTAACATCAGGTCGTTTGCATGCTCGTTTGCTGCTTCTCTCACATAAAAAAATTACGCAATTACATACAGACGGAAGCGCCTAAATATGTTTCATTAATCAAAGCGGTCGTTAACGAAGTTTTACGCTATAATGGATACTATTATAAAACTATGTCAGAGGTGTGTCTGTATGGCGCATTGTTACAATGGGCTCATAAAGTTTATGATGTCCTAAAGGGCATTCTTTGAGTGATAGTAACATTAAAATACTATTTATATGAGAAGAGTAGGAAACGAGCATGTTAATCACCTGATGTTATAGTCGCAGCCCATAGACATCCACGTACAGCCACAAACACGACTGAAATCCTATCCGAGCTCGAATGTAGACACGTTGTTGCTCCTGAAGACTAAGATGGTTGTCTCGCTTCAAAGTGTAGCCGAAAACCGCACCTCTCCAACCGAAACACAATTAATGCTTTACGGCGGATTATGAGGGCTGTGGCACCTTCTCGGTGGAACTATGGTTCTCCTACTAAGTTCTTATATGCTTATATTTTTAAATCTGGCGTCTTAAACTCATATCACCTGGATTAAACTTAAGAAATAGGTATAAAAACCCGAATGTGCTTCGCATGAGGAAACATAAAAATATTGAAGAGGAACATTATACTTGGAAATTATGACCCGGTGTTAATTCATGACTTGTAATTATAATTTAAAATGATATGTTAATGATAGGTCACAAAGAATTTTCAGGATTAATAAACCAGACTTTGATACTGCTTATATTGTGTTGTATAACGATGTAACAAAATTGTAACATTGATCTTGTGGTAAAAAGTTCTTCTTATCTTTCTACTAGCGACCCCGCAGCTTCGCTCGGGTAATAGAGTTTATATTTATTTACATTATTTTACCCTTATACATGCATCCAGTCATTAACTAGTTGCAAAAACTAGTAATTAGAAACATGTATTTCGAACGACGGCTGAATTACTATATTGAATTTAACTATTTGATTTCTCGCCCAATTTACAAAAGAAACTTAAACTATTATGAATCAAAACGTTACTCAGGAATGACTGTAATTGTTGTTAAAAAATGAGAAAATCTGTCCAGTACTTTTGAGTTTATCGCGAACAGACTTTGTTTTATAATATATAGAGAGGTATACAGATGACCGGAAGGCAACTAACGGACTGAAGATTAAGGCACATCCGGAACTACTGAATCTGGACACCTGAAATTTTGCCGATTAGATCTTGTGTAGTACTACTACTACTGTAGTACTAATGTAGAGTAAGTGAGTAGTGAAAAAGGAATTTTGAAATTTCCATCCCCAAGAGTTGATATATTTTTAGGAAATTTTGTCGATTTCGAAGACAGTTATGAGTTGAACGATTATGGAAAATATCATAAATGGAAGTTAGACAATTGAAATTTTAAAATTATATTTAAAACTAAATAATAAAAAGGGGATTTTAAAGGAATTAAAAGTTTCTAAGAAAACAGGTTAAATATTGCTAAATGATCTATCGGAATGTATTATAATATTTATGTAAATCACCAATAGTGCAAATTTCAGTGCGTAAAAATACAGTTAGTGTGGTGTGGAATCCAAAAAAGAAAAAGGATTTAGACATAAGAACGATTGATTAATTTACCATTAGCATCTGTCAACAATTTCCTCTGTCATCGCAGTTTCACCGTAACCACGAGCCATGCAACTGATTTGAAATATCGGCAATCAAAAACCAAAAATCATACATAATACAATGTATAACGTAGACTTTAGCACGGGTAAGGCTAGTTAAATATAAACAGAGCCGGGAACGCCTAATAGTGAAACAGTTGACGTAAATTGGACGAAGCGAGTTATTTTCTAGCAACCGTTTAATTCATAACGCCGTTTAGTTTATTATTCACATTCTGACAGTTTGAAATCCTGAACTACCATCTGATGTGAAATATACGACTCATCGTTTAAGGCTGATTTCATACGATGTGCGAAAGGGTACAATTTAAGGGTAAAGGAGCCATTATTATGAAGGCATGACAGTCCTTTGAAGATTTGAAGTCAGCATACATGACCACCGAGCAGGGTTAAAAAGAAGAACTAATATGATAGATGCAGGAGGCTGAATCTATCTAGTTCGTTTGAACCTATCCAGGTTTTGTCTCCTGCATCCTTCTGTCTCCTGTCTGCCTGATTGAACAGGTACCATGGTCACATCCATGCCCTTAATCAGTTTTGAGCTTTGCTCGTTGCTGTCTTAAGTCTTTCGAAGCAGCAACTCATCTAAGCTAAGTGTTTCTCGTTTCACGGACATTAGAATAAACTACATATTTGTGTAATAGATATCCCACAGAAGAATCCTATTAAATGTGGAAGAACCTTTATTTTTGAATCGAGAAGCACGGGTAAGAAAAAATATCAATGGTTTGAAATATAAAAAATAAATAGTGGTATGGAGTGCCGCTACCCTAAGATAAAACGACAAAGCGCACGCGCATCTATTTGCGTTCATCGTAAAACGTCGGTTTGATTTGATCAGCCACTTGTACATACTTCAAAAAGCCCGGATCGAGGTCGAATTGGTATTGGATGCTCAGTATTATTCTGATCTGGACTATTATTGCCTGTACTATCGATCGCATGGTATGTTTATTCAAATTTATACATAAATCTCAACCATATATTCTGGGACTTATAAAATTGGAGCGGCTTGATTATTTTGCTGGAAGTCATTTTATCGAACATTGCATGTGGTTATTTCGGACACGCGCAATAAAGAGTAAATTGTCGTCAACTATAGAAAATATATCTCTGGAATCAACTTCGAAAAGTTGTTAAATTAATAAATGGAATAAAATGGAAACATTGTAAAAATAATTTCAATCACAGAGTCGAGTAAAAAATGTACAATAAAGTTATGCAATTAATCAAAAATAACACAAAATAATAAAACAACAACCGTTCACAAAACAAGCGATTCATAAATCATCAAGCTTATCATCAGCTACCCTATTATTTTCATTGGGTCAATCATTAATAGCTAATATTATGTAATAACGAAGCGAATACAAAATGGGGCCAAATTATTGTTGTTCAACTTTTATTGCTGATGCACAAGGCAATATTGATTTCCTTCCAGGAACTCACAACGACGTCAAAAGATCATTATCAATTTTATCGACCATAATATGAAAGAAAAATTATGTTTGTGCATAAATTTGAATATTACGATCGCAGCCACCAAATTAAGTGAAAATATCTACAGCATCCAACTGCCTCATTGATGAGCGGAATAGCGTTAAACACCTTCAAACAAGATTGACGCAATCGCGTACCTATTTATCTCTGCAAAAAAACCAAACATCATGCACAATGAAATAACACATCCGCAGCGTAATTACCTCTAAAAACCTTCAACAAAAACAATGTCCTTACTAGTTGTGCTTGCAAGAAACCAGAGGGGGGAGGACATAAAAACGACGTGGATGACAGCACCGTGGCAGAGCAAAAAGCAATAATTCCAGTTCGCATTATTGACGCGTCACCTAATAGTCGGATTGCGTGTTGCGCACAAAGGAAATTATTCGTCCCGGGAGCGTAGAGCCAAAGCCTCTTATTGCCATTGTTCGAAACGTAATTCATTGCCGAATAGGCAGCCCGGACCTAGGTGAAGGTTGTTGTCTCTAAGCTCTCGGAATTGTAACCTGCCAACGTTTACCGAGAAGATAATTGGATCTCATTGCGGACTCAGATGCTATTAAGATAGTTCGTTGTTCTCTTGGCTGCAAGAAATTGTTACGAAATTACAAAAAAATATCAAAAATAATTATAGTCCATTAATTGGAAGTTAATCGAAGCTTTGTATATACATGTTGTAAATAATATTTCTTTCACATTTTTTTTTTGAGATATCTTCATGAAGTTTTACTGTCAAGTTATTTTTATGGCTTATTTTGTTGCGTTCTAAAAATGCATTTTTTGTACATTAATATTTTTACGTTGCAAAAGTAGCAGACAAGTTTACCAGCCATCTTATGCAGCCCATAGACATCTAGATGTAAACTCAAATAGGACCAAACCTCTACCTGACGCCATGCATAGATGCGTTGCTACTCCTGAGGACTGATGTAGCCACCTCGCTGTAAACGTAGCTGCCAAATGCACCTCTCCAATCAAAACATAACATACGACGAATTATAGGGGGAGGGTGGTACTTCCCGGTCATTCTATAGTTGCAGAACTACACTTACAAGCGAGGCGACCATCTCAGACCTCATCGCATCTGTGCATAACATCAGGTAGGAGTTTGGTCCTATTTGAGTTGGTAGCAGTACCAAGCAAGTCTATAATTAAAATTTATAATAAAGAGAATTGACATAAATAACTAGTACATACATCTTAAATGTCGGAACAATCAATCTCTCGAGTACTCATTTGTTTGCTGAGCGGTTATTTCTAGATGCATATAATACTGTTTCAGATAAAGCAATGATATTCATGTTACGAACACGCTACTACAACCACTTCTATAGTACATTATATATTACTCACAGACTATAATTATTCTACAGACATAGTTTATAATATATAAAAGATATATATATGAAAGAGTAAGAAACGAGCATGCAGGCCAGGCTGATGTTAAGTGGTCACCGCAGCCCATGGACAACCACGTCCAATCTCAAATAGAACAGAAGTTCTATTAAAAGATGGACGCGGATGCGTTCCTACTCTTGAGGACAAAGGTAGTCGCCTCCAATAATGTGTATCCGGCAACCACACCTTCCCAACCGGAAAACAATACATGAAGAACATGTTGTTTTACGGCGGGTTATGAGGGTGACGGTGGTACCGCCTCGGGCGAGTTCTAACGGCTTTCAAAAAAAAGCTTTAATTGCTATGTTTGTACAACTCTAAACTAATATCATCGGAATGTATACGTCTGTGCAAATAAATAAAATTTGAGTGTCTGTTTGTAATATTAAAGAACCGTAATAATAAATTTAAAGGTGGGAGAACTACAGTTCGATAGGAGAAGTGCCACAGTCTCCTTCATAATCCGCAAAAGCATTACTTGTATTTCGGTTGGAGAGGTGCGGTTGGCGGCTACACTTTGAAGCGACACCATCTTAGTCCTCGGGAGTAGCAACGCATCTACTTTCGAGCTCAGATAGATTTTAATCGTGTTTGTGGTTGTATGTGGATGTCTTTGGGATGCGACCTCTTAACATCAGATGGATGCGAACCACCTGTTTGTTTTTTTTTGCTTGTTTGCTACTCTTCTCACACCATAAAAATAAAAAATCATGAATTGTGATTACCCGGTGCAGAGTAAAATGTATAAATTCCGCGGCAATATTCGTTTAAAATTACAGTAAAATCCCAAATTTTAATAAATACTCTTAACATATTTATGAACCATTATAAAATTTATGACAGCCTTAGTGCGCTATCCTGCAATCATATTTTTTGTAAAAAGCTTAGTTTCCACGGATGGACAGACAGCGCCATTTATACACATAAAAGCACCTTTAGCTTCAGTAAGTTTGAATAGAGCTTTTAAACTCTCACTTCACAGTATGAGTCGCTAACTCCTCGGGTGTGCTTTTGGTTGTGAGATGAAGCGTTTTGATTTAATTGAAAATGTCTACTTAATTCTTTGTTTTTCTTATTAAAAAATAACTATATATAATCATTTCTTTGCTCGGACCTTTACATTGTTTAGGTTAGGCTTTTATTATAATTAGTGTTAAGATTTCCATCATTGTAAATGGAGAATAATTCAGAAAAAGACAACATATTTATTTATTTAATTCACCAACGATTATAACATTTAAATTTAACATAGTAACATAGAACCTGTTAACTTAACAATGAATAATCACTTACAGATGAACATCGCTAGCTTTAGGTAAAATATCTTTGTAAGCAGAAATAAAAATACAAAATAGAAAAAAAACAAAAAGTGGATAACACAATAAAAAGCAATGAATAATAAGAGAGCAAAAAATGAAAAGTCAAAACAACAAAAACAAATTTTAGAAAGCAAAACAATACAATATAACATTAGGGTTTAAATACGTTTCCTTGTCTTAAATAAATCTGTTGTAATTTTGATGATATACTTTCACTATTTTGTTGAATAATGTAACTCTGACAATTTATTTTTTCACATAATAAGCCCTAACTACTAGTATTGAATTAATTTGTTAAACATAGAGAAACAATCAAATGTTATCTGTCACATTAAAATTTACCAATATAGTACGAATAAATTGATATTTGAATTACAGATATGTAATGTTTAACGACACAAAATACTTTTCTAAAATTAGTAAATAGCTCTAGGAACACATGTAAAGGTGGTAGAGCC
>DWON01008180.1:0-12319 GCA_018251015.1 Phocides pigmalion okeechobee
GTCATATCTCCTACACTTTTACAATATACAGTCCGCTATATCGAAGAGTGCGAGGCCTTGAGTACCGCACAACATTTGTAAAGGATATGGCATAAATCGGAGGTCCTATCTTAAATAAAAAAAAAAAATGATTGACACCGCCGGTGACAAGAGGGCTGACGGAGACAATCGTGCTTGGCATGCCGCATGAGCACAGACTCCCTTAACATAGGAGTAGTTTAGGTTAGACTTTTATTATGATAAGTTTGGAGATTTTCATTATTGTAAATAAAATGCAAATAAACACATAATAAAAAAGTGAAAATGTCTATAAAAATCAACAACCAAACTAAAAACAGTATTAAATTGCCTGACAGCAATATTCCCATCAAAAATGCTATCAATGAACAATATTTAAATTGAAACAAATCCAAGAGTTACTGAAACTGAAAACGCCGTAACTCCATAAACTGGAAGCAAATATAGCGACAGTTTTCAGCGGAGCCTGAAAAATTCACTTGTGTAACGATTCCCGAGGATCTTGTCCTACCCAACTTTAATCCGAACCACTTGGGCTTAGCTGCGGTGCGAGGGATGACTTTTTAGCGATTTCAGTTCTATTTTTGTATACTATGAGTTAATTCTTATCTGCCAGTGCAAAGGTGGAGTTATCGTTTTAAATATGAGGCGTTTATCTCAGTCCTCAGGAGTAATTCAACTGTGATCAACTTCAGGTGGGGTTCTGGTATATGAACATGGACATGGATAACTCATAATTAAAGTCAACTTACTATTACAATAAGACGACATACCATCAACTCTTTTTCATAAAAATAAGCTTTTGACATTAAATACAGTATTTAAACATTGGACCTAGTGGAAAAAAAACTAAACATATATAAAAGATGGTTTTCTTTAATATGACGGCCACAATACGATTGATCGCTAACGAGCGATTATTTAATTGTTATATTATATGTATTTAATGAACTAGCGACCATTAGTAGCTGAAAGAACATTTCGTCGTTAACTTGGACCGTCAGGTTCTCATAAATATTTCATGTGATTCAGAAGCGCGTCCTGAAGCATTTTTGTCGGATAATAGCTACAGACTCTATTGTATATTTTCAAAAACATTGTTATTCAATCGATTATAGCTTACTTTTTATTCTACCGTAAAACTGAAGGACACTTCAGTACACCGGGTGATTGAAATATTCCTCCATTTATCGCAAGAAATTGTCAACTAGTAAATGTTTTTAACTTATCAAAATCAATGGTTATATTTTTGCCTTTATTTTCTCCGTATCTTTTAGTTTTTAGGGAATATTCCAACGACTATCCAGCATACATCTGCACCGTATACTTCATCTTGTTCCAGCATACACCTACACTCAAATACTTCAATCACATAGATCTAAGAAATGATGATAACATCGAAAAACTAATGTTGCCAGACAAAGTGGAAGGCAAGAGACCTAGATGACGCAAAAAACATAGACAAACTGAGTATCCCAACACATGAACATACCCATAAGTGCGGCAGTACATCGGGCTACGTACAGTAAATTAAGGGAAACGTTGCGCATTGAATACGACTCACGATCCCCAGCACTGACAGACTGACTGAAGAAGGAGATAAGAGAAAGCAAAAAGACATTAAAAAAGGGCATGAAAACGATCTCCAATCAGATCCTCTGATAATATAATATTAAAGTCCTGACGAAGATATCACAAAGTGCCTTGGCTAAGTATGAGTATTCTGACACAACTTGTAGCACGACTTGTACGGACGTGATTGTATGCTTGTCTGTTACAGCAGAAGAAACTGCTGAAACAGACAAGCATACACAAAACAAAACAAGCATCACAAAAACATGTAGACGAAGACTTTAAACTGTTTAACTTTTGCGTTGAGGGGTAAAAATAAACTCAGTTCTACACCATGAGAAAAATCTATTCAGAACTTTTTTACAATGGTTTCTTACTTTTTGCTAAAATATTATAAAAATGTTCTCTTCATATGAGCAAATTGGAGTTGTCATAAGGAAGGACATTTTGCATAGTTTTCATGTTTCTGCTTTTTTTCTTTATGAAAATGTTTTATCTTCGCCATGAGAAAAGTAGAGTTGTCATAAACGCTCTCTTTAATAATTCCTTTGTTTCCCCTGTTTTTTCGGAAATTTTACGAAAACGTGTTTTCTTCGTCAGAAGTAAACGAGTGTGGACATATCAGGAACTTTTCTGGAATAGTTTATATGTTTTACTTCTTGCTTAAATATTATTAAAAATGTGTTTTCTCTCCAAAAGCAAGTGATCTCAGCCCCGCGGCTAAGATCGCACTTGGGGCGCGTCACCGTAACCTACTTAGCCGGAAGTGGGGCGGCGCCGTGAAATATTCACAGACTCGCCTTCCCCCTTGTGTGTTTAGTCTAGAACTTCGACTTAGTCTAGAATTTTGACTCGTACTTAACATAACTACGTATGGGTGGTACAATTGTAATTTGAGGGTATCTCTCCTCGTGAAATAATTCTTGTGTTTCGGTTGGAAATGCGGTTGCTGGATAGCTGAAAAGTATAGGACCGGCAAGCGAGGTATTCCGTTTTAGTTCAGGAATAGCAACGCAGATATGTACGATCAAATATGATGTATATGTTCAGTCGTTTGAGGTCGGGCAGCAACACCCACTTAACGTATCGCTTCTTTGCTTCAATAACGTGACAAGTTGGAAACCTCAAGTTTTTTATTTTATTTGATAATTGAAATCTCCGTGTTTGATTTGAGATAGCTAAGGTGTTACATTTTTTTAAGTAATCTACAATAAACTTTAAAAAAATACACAATGAAGTAAAATATTTTTTTTTAAGTAAAAAAATGCTCTACTGTAAAATTGTGTTTTTTGAGACAACACGTTATTGAAGCAAAGAAGCGATATAACGTAATAATAACTCAATAACGTATAAGACTAACCTTCGTTAGTTTCGCCGTGACCACGAGCCATGCAACTGGTTCAAAATATCGACAATTAAAGCGTTAATCCTGAGTACCCGTTATATAGTAAAATGTACAACTTCCGCGATGATATTAGTTTAAAAAAAGAGCTCCCAAACCCGGCTATGCTTGATGCCGGCGACGTATTCTACCATTTTTAACACGGTTTTAGTAGCTTGGGTTGTATGTATGTATGTAACGGATTCTTTGAGCATAATTTTCACCGATTTCCGGAAGTCTGATTAATTTGAAACTTTGCACACGTATCAAGGTCGGATGACAATGCAATAATATGCAAAGAAAAATAAATAATAGTAAAAAAAAAACTTAAAAAAACGCTTTTTTACATCGCAATATACTTTTTTTCTTATTTATAATTTTTCAATTGAATTTTTTATAAAAACGCTTTTATAAAAGTGCTTTTTTTAACTATTATTAATTATTATTCTACTGAAAATAGCAATAGCCTGTTTCAACGTTCCAGTGTTAATATTTCTTGATACGTTCGCTCCATGCGAGCATAAAGTCAGAAGTTTTCAAATATGAGTACTTATCATTACAGCCGGCATTACAGTCCAAATCTCTTTTGGGACTAAAAGCTCCGTTTATGTTTGTTTCGGGCACAGAGTTAGTGTTACGGCGCTCTACAGGAAATGTGAGTTTAAGTAAATTTGCATATAAGACAAGCATCGGTGTAGCTATATAGAACTAAAGATAGCGCTATACTTTTTTTAAAGACGGTAGAGCAGTTAGAGCTCGCCCGGGGTGGCACCATCGCCACCTTCATAACCCACGGTAAAGCAACATGTTCTACATGTTTCAGTTGGGGAGATGTGCCGGATACACATTACTGGAGTCCTGAGTGGACCATATAATTATATCCTCAAGAGTAAGAACGCGTCCATCCTTAACTAGAGCTTGTGTTCTATTTGAGATTGGATGTGGTTGTCCATGGGCTGCGGTGACCTTTACATCAGGTGGCCTGCATGTCCGTTTCTTACTCTTTCATAATAAAAACTATACTTAACGTTGTGAATAATTCCAAACGCTTTTCGATTAGATTATTAAATCTGTCATTGCTGATTCATTTAATTAACAATTATATATTAGTATGTATTTACATGTAAATGGCGGGTACAAAATATAACTATTTAGAGTTTTTTTTTCTTATGCTAAGTCTGAACCCCCTACACGTCCTTCTCATATACAGCTATGAAAATGAGATTATTAACTAAGCACTTTCTATACTCATAGCCTCGTCATAGTATATCCTTTTTCATGAGAGACATAGACGCACACACACAGACACACACACATACACACACAGACACGCACACACACACACCCACAGACACACGATAAAAACACTGACACCCAGAACCAGAACATAAATCTAAATTCATCATTCAGAAATCTACTTGGCCGGGAATTGAACCCGAAACCCATTGCGTGTAAAGCGACATAAACACCGCTGTGCCACATGGATCGCAATGAAACTGAACACCCTGTATAAAACTAGTAACGGCTTCTATAACGATGTTTGGACATCGTGATTAACGTTTTAAATGTCTACGGGCGTCTAACACTTTTTGGGATTATCCTAAATGTATTTCATTTGTATTTAAGTTTTCTAACTACATCTATTTCGAGCGTACGCTTTAAGGATAGGGAACCAACACTTTTCACTTTACTCCGGACGCAGTAATTAGAATCAAAATTCAACTTCGCATAACAGTTCCAATTGAGGGAAGATTATATGCATTTAGTGCACTTGGGCAGGAATAAAGATGTGTGTTTCAGTGGGATTTGTTAAAATTGTGTGTTTTTTGCTCCTGTTTGGTCAGATGCGAGCAATTAGTGAAAACTCAACCACAAGCGCAGTGGAGGGCGATAAAAACGTAATTCTGTCTAGGCGGAAGAGGTTCATTGTTTTCCCTGAAGGCAGTTCCTTCCAATTGGGTAAGGTTTTGAATTCCCCTGAATTGTTGTTTGCGGGGCAAATTGTTTTTTTCTTTCCTGTTGTTTATACCGGATAATAACATATTATTATATTTAAGGCTCATTTATTAAATTAAACTTGTTTTATTTTTACTTATATATATTTTTATTTTTATCTTTAACATTCGTCGTTATTGCTATTGTCACTAAATATTTTATTACTTAAAACCATTATATCTAAGTGGTATGAAATGTAGCTTCCGTTTTTTAGGTCTTTGGTTCGAATCCCAAATAAGTAATATTCTGAAGATTCATATTACCTTGATTTAATTATATTTATCGTTTGGTTCAGAAATACGTACTCCTAATCGGCGTACACCTTTAAATAGAATTTCTATTCTATTTGAGATTGGACGTGGTCGTCCATGGGCTGCAGTAAGCTTAACATGAGGTGGCCCGCATGCCCGTTCCTTACTCTATAACAATAAAAAAATTGTGTTGTGAGCGACACAAATCATATTGTACTTATAAAATTGATTGAACTGCTTATTTCATGTTTCATTACATTTCATACATAACATAAAGTCTTTGATTTGTATTCTATTTATTGGTGCAGTTATAAATAAACATAGAGTATAATTCTAAAAATTGATCTATTGTTTTGAGAAACAAATTATATTAATAAAAATAATATCAATAACACAACGCCATCTAGCGCCAATAGATTACACTAGAGAGATTGTCGATAATTTACATGTAAAAGTTAATCTGCTCAACAGATGGCGCTACGTGGTCGAGGATGAATATTTTTTTATTTAACAGACTTCAAAGGAATTTCATATCCTCTTTTTACCATTAAGTGTGCTAATTTCTTTAAAACGTACTTCTATGTGTATTTATATATTCATTGATGGGTTACATATTTTCTTTTACCTAATTCTACAATAGTTCTGTATTTTTCGAATTATCGGCAATTATAAACCGTTAATCGTAAGAGCCCGATATATAGAAAGACTTCACACATTTCTAAATACTTTGTGGAAAACTCTAGGGTATGCATTCATAACAATCTCCTTCACCGTTAAAGCAAGAGATAATTACGTTCTAATATTCCACTATATTTCGAAAAAAAATGTAATTTCTCGTTACTCTCGGGGACTTAAATTCTGGACTACAATGTGAGTGGCCGAAATGTTAACCATTATTTTATGGGTTTCTACTACATTTCCAGTATTCTGTACAACCTATCCAGCATTGATAACTATAGGCGATATATTTCTGTGGGGAAATACGGCTGCCTTGGCCT
Organism: Phocides pigmalion okeechobee; assembly: GCA_018251015.1. Taxonomy (NCBI): domain Eukaryota; kingdom Metazoa; phylum Arthropoda; class Insecta; order Lepidoptera; family Hesperiidae; genus Phocides; species Phocides pigmalion. Next base: position 6,216 of record DWON01008180.1, read on the forward strand.
TCGAACTGCCTCAGGACCCTTACTCACCATTCGACCATCGAGCGGATCCTCTCCACAGAAGGGTGGATACCAAAGTCATATATTACACCAATGAAGACGGGAGGATTGTGCATAAAGTGCCTTATAAGAGGTAAGGGTAATTAATCTTGTAATCTTTAGATTTTTCAAGTTATACTCCTTGTGGCGCGTTAGGGAAAAATTATGGAAGTAAATTTTTACGATCGTCACAAAAAATCGTCGCCATGAAATTAACTACTTTTGTAGTAAACTAAAGTAAACTTTATTTCAATTAAATAACTTTATTTCAATGTATTAAACACCTATTTAATACATTGAAATAAAATTTTACTATAACGAATTATCCTTAAATAAATTATCCTTAAATAAATTTTACTTAAATATCATGAAATAAATTAATTTCTTTGAATCGTGTATCACTTCGCAGCTATCGAATTAACAACTAGATAATAACGTAATAACAAAAAAAGGTTTTTTGTTATTACTTTATTAGAGTCGTTTTCTCTACAAACATGGGATAACCTGAAGGATAAAAATTTTACAAAGATTTTTATCTTGTTACACACACGTGAGTCCATAACACACACACAGACGTTTTTTATATTTAAATTTAAGATAAAAAGTATAGCGGTAGTTTGATGGGGAGATACCACCGTCGCCCTCATAATCCGTTTTAAAGCAGTTATCGTGTTTCGGTTGGAAAAGTGCGGTTGCGGGCTACATTTAAAAGCGAAGCAACCATTAGTTTAGTCTTGATAAAAATTGGACATAGATATCCATTAGCCGCTAAGACCGTTTGACATCAGAAGGCCTGCACGCTCGTTTTTACATTTCCAACATAAAAGGCAAAAAACTCAATATTTGATCATGTAACGTTACACCTATTCGAATTACAAATATTTTAATTAGTTAAATAAATTAATCCATTTATAATCGTTGACCGTTCCAATGACGAGATGAGTTTGTTTAAGCCAAAGTACATATTTAAAAAGCAGTATAATTGCCTTTACGCTTATTTAAATAATTTTAAATGGGATTCTGCATTTAGATAAGGTAGCTACATGTAAATTAATTATGCAATATAGGTTCCAGTATATTTTCTAGTATTTTTGAAGCTATGTGTAAATATTTTAAACAGTTTTATCTTTTATCTAAGGTAATATAAGAAACTTAACGAAGTAAAAAATGTGATGGTTAATATAATTGGTATATATTGTTTTCTTATGTTGGTACTGCTTACGAGTGTGCAGATCATTTAATGTTACATGGTCTCAATAGCCCATGGATATCTAAATCTGTAACTAATTTGTAGTCATTTCGCAGGAAGCCTTTAGTTAACCCAGCGATGGCTAAGCGGAGCGTACAACCTCATCAGGTCAAGGCAGATGAATCACCTAGAGTCAACAGGAAACAGATGCACGCGTCATCCACACGCGATTATCTACAAGGAGAGCATATGCAACAAAGTGCTGTAGAGTTCCATAGAAATAGTCGCGCGGAACTCTACCAGAAAATTGAAACAATGTTGCAAGGGTATGAGATTGATGTTTTTGTAAAATTGACGTTTATGATGCTGTTCATTATTCATAGGTTACGTTAGTGATCAATTCAAATTCAATAATTTATTTCATTTAAGCTTACACTTAATGATAATCACTTAATAATAATTGTACTCAGGAAGATTTGTAAATTTTTATTTACACTTAATAATAATCGTACTCAGGAAGATTTCTAAATTTTTAAAGTAGACAAGTAGCAAACGAACGTGCAGGATACCTGATGTTAAGTAATCCCTATAACCTGCAGACGTTCATATATTAATCGTGTACTTACTCAAATAGCCAGGCTGACTTTGTGTCTAAGTTTAACCGATAATAGTACCTCTCCAAACAAAATATGTTTTTTGAGGGTTATGAGGGCATTGATATATTGATACAATCGAATCTGCACTATTCACATTTATGCCACTGACAATGCTAATTTTTGCGTCTTGTTGCCGTCAGTAAGATTTATAAGCATGGCGAACATCTAAAACCCCAGGTGTTGCAACGCATCTAACTATCGACGACCTACTAAGGCTTCTGCCCCGTTTTATTGGCTACAGCGACAAGTTTATACATAGCCTGCACGCTCATTTACCCCACTTATAACATAAATAAAACAAATTTAACTTGTTGTAAATTAAGGTCACATTTTCATGTGAACTGAAAAAAACAGGAAGCATTATATTCCCTGACTCTACAAAAACAACGAACTCTACCGGATTTGTGACAATGTTGCCATGATATTAGTGTACGTAGGCCTACTTAGCGGTGTCAATTCAATTAGTCGGCGCGCTGTAAGTAATTATGCTGGTATTAAGTAGCTCTTGAGGTGTTTCAAATTTGCGCAGAGGTTATGTCTGTGCGGATATCTTTTGTGGATGATTTAATGTTTGTTTGTGAGATATTACATTGTTAGGACGAAAAACCATTGTTCGACTGGGGGAAGTACCATCGCTATCATAATCTGCCGTGAAGCAATTCTTGCGTTTCCATTAGAGAGATGTGCTTGTGATTGACACTAATAAGCGAGGTAACCGTCTGGAACTGGGTCGACTGCCCCCACTTCTTTTCATAAAAAGATTGTGTAACAGCGATTGATTCATTTTATAAAATGAGCTGGATGATTTATTGATAATATGTGTATTTTATTGATAATATAAGTCGACATCTACGCAAGCAAAGCCGCCAGCAAAGGTATTATTATAATTTAAAGATAGATTCGCGTATTAAATCCTACGGCTTACCTTCGTTGAGTCATTTGACAACTTTAATCTTCTGGCTTTTGGCAAATTCATTAAGGCTTAGGAATGACGAGTAGACAGACCGCATATTTTGTTTGTATTAATGGAAATTGAGTGGTAAATGCTTCGTGCGGCTAAGCGGGCACAGTGATAAATAAATAATACAAGCCCATTGCCGAGCACTAATATTAATAACACAGTTTTGTACAACCGTGACTACGAGCCATGTAACTGGTTCGAAGTATCGGCAATGGCGTTAATCGTGAGTTTTTTATGTGAGAAGAGTAACAATCGATATGTAAACCACCTGATGTTAAGTTGTCGCAGCCCATAGACATCCACGTACAACCACAAACACGACCGAAATCCTATCTGAGCTAGAACGTAGATGCGTTGTTACTCCTGAGGACTAAGATGTCCTCGCTTCAAAGTGTAGCCGGCAACCGCACGTCTCCGATAGACACACAAGTTATATTTTTCGGCGAATTAAAAGAAGGTATCCCTTAAATAGTAAAAGGTATAAATTCCCCGTAGATACTTGTTTAAAATCATATATTACAGTTTTAGTTGCTTTCGTTCGTTCATATTTCGTAGATGACTAATAAAAGGCCTCTGAAATTAAACGCATTATTTAGTGGTAAAATATTAGCAAATAAGGGTGTAAACTAGCGTAAAATGGTTACTACAACTCATAGACATTCGTATCCATATAATACTCAAGTATCTATTTGAGGTTCTTCAAAGATTTTTTATGTTGGAATAGTAGCTAACAGGCTTGCAGGATATCTGATGTTAAATGTCTATACACCTGATAGACAACGTCTAAATTCAAACAAGATAAAAGTCCTGTCTGACGTCGTGCATACATGCGTTGTTACTCCCAAGGACAGAGATATCGGTTCATTTGTAAGTGTAGCCGGTAACCGCATCGCGTACCGAAATACAAGAATTGCGTTACGGCGGATTATAAGGTCGAATTGTTGTTTTAACACCTTACAGTTTAATAGTTTACTTTTACTTATATTATTTTTCTTTCATACATGCCTCTAATCATTACCTAGTTGCAAAAACTAACGACGACGGAACGACTAATTACTGTATTGAATTAAATAATTATTTTCTCGCCCAATTTACAAAAAAAAGTTAATTTATTATGCACCAAAACTATCTTCAGGAATCACTGTACCTGTTGTTGAAAACTGAAAAAATCCGTCCAGTACTTTTTGACTTTATCATTAATAGACAGATAGACACGACGGGGGACTTTGTTTTATAATAGACAAGTACACGTAAGCTGATTATTATTTATACATCACAATTAGTTATAATTTATGTACAAAACACTCAGTAACTAATCCATTATTAATGGGTACTTTACAACGCGTGTTATTCCAAATGACCATATAATAAGTAAATCTAGGATTAGTCGATTGCATAACCCCTAAAACATTTATGGGTCATGCAATTATTTGTTTAGGGCTTATGCAATGCAGGGGATGTAAACTTACTAATTTATTTTTACTTTATACCAGGTACTGACTATAAACGATGTTTGATTTTTGATTGCCTATATTTCGAACCAGTTGCATGGCTCCCTGTCACAGCGAAATCCAAAAATCGTTTATCGTGAGTACCTGATGTATCTTAAAATGTATAAATTCCGCTATAATATTTGTTTAAATCATATCTTACTAATATAGTTTACAATTAGATTTGGCGCAGACGGACGACAGTGCCTTTTGAAGACGCTTTGCCTCGTGGGAAAGGCACGACAGGGATCACAAGGCGCATTCCTCCAGGAACTGTTGCGAGCAGTCTTTACGTAAGTTCCATTTATATATTACAAAAACTTCTTTTATGGAAGCACAGTATCAAAATAGCAGGTCACCTGATATTAACTCTCTTGTTTAATCCTTCATCTTTTAAAAATTCTTTCACTGCACTAGTTTAAGATCCTATATATTGTTTCCTTTTACTCTTACTTATTTTTGTTTTATTTCATTTTCTTTTTCTTTTATGTGGCAAGGTAGTAGCTGTATATAATCGCACCTCTACCTTGCTTCACCATCCCTGCGTTCATCGTTGTCTCTTGATTATTGATATTTTCTGCTGATTTCACAGGCTACCTAAGAAACAGGAAATGGATGATGATTACTACAAGGACTACGATGAAGCCTCAAATGCAAAAGTTCCCTGCGAAGAATTATATCCTGAATGTAAAACACCATTGGGAGGCTCTGAATCAGCTTTTTAGTTATTAAGTAGGATTACTAGTTATTAAGAAGTGTTACTACAAAGCTTAGTTATTAGCATCAATTAATATAAACGGAAATGAGGTGGAGGTTTTCGGTTCAAACGCCTGGCTCGCGATGTAAAGCCAGTCCAGCGGAATCGCACGCCAATACGTCGTTTGGGTCTGCGGGCTGTACCTCTCGCCGGTGCGGACGCCCAACTGGCGGACGGCGGACGCAGCGAGAGTTGAGCATACCGGAGAGAGTATCCCTAGTCGCTTACTTAACAGTGGGCGAGAGCTATTATAGTTAAGCCGGGATGTAACCTCGAATACAGGCTTCTTCAAGCAAAGAGGGTTTACCTCGAGGTCCGTATTCCCTCGTTCAAGGAGGCTGGGACGTAACCCGATGGTGATAACGGAGTATCACATAATAATTCATAGTATATCTTGTACTTTATAATGAGGCCAGAAGTACAGGTACTCTGTGATCACAACTTGTAGTTCATTCGATAAGTAGTTTTCTCGTAAACATAAAATGAGCCATCGTGAGGTGCATAGAAATTTGAAAGATCAATATTATTTTGTATAGAATATATGCATAAAAGGACGGTTTATTTATAGAAAATTAATATGTCGTAGTCAAAAATAAACTTTGGTTTTTTTTATAGAAAGGTAATATTCATTATTTTAAAATATGTGTATTAATTTCATAGGAATAAAAGAAATAAAAAAATATGTTGTAAATAAATACGGCTCAATAATTTGACTAAACAATTTCTGTAATACACATACAACTGACAATGACATGGCGACGTAGTACGTGGCTCGCCACTAACAGGCCATCGGATATTTCACATTAAAAATAAAGAAAATGAGTATCTACTGATTATGTATGTGTAGGATACGGATGTATGATCTGTAATTGTTAAATTCTAGTAACAAGTGACTAGAGCAAGTTAATTCCATCTAAAAACGTAACTCCCATAATGCATTTTTTTTATTGTGAAAGAGTAAGAAACGGGCATGCAGGCCACCTGATGTTAAGTGGTCGCTGCAGCCCATGGACAA
>DWON01008181.1:0-12318 GCA_018251015.1 Phocides pigmalion okeechobee
TTGTCCATGGGCTGCAGTGACCACTTAACATCAGGTGGCCTGCATGCCCATTTCTTACTCTTTCATAATAAAAAAAGTACGACCAGGTATATTATATACATAAAAAGTGACAACTGATATTCTTATTATTTAAAATAGAAAAGAAACAATATGTGGCCAGGCATCTACTACACACTAAAAGGAGGAAATTTATATTTAATACTTTTAATAGCATATACTTTAAATATACGTACATATAGAGGAAAGATAAAGACATCATTTATTGGAATGCATTGTAGTATTGACGTATACGCGATCAAAACCGCGGGAAAAGGTTAGTAATAATATATTACTTTTTCAAAGCATTTTGATCGTTCATTCGTCTTTCCTATCGCCTCAATCTACACATACATTAATAAAGTCGAATGTCCGTCTGTAGTTTTCTGTTTACGGCTGGGTCCAGTCTGCTCAAAATTATGCGCTGTTTCTGAGGACTAATACGGTCGCCTCTTCTTAGGACTGAAAATGTCGCCTCATCTTTAAATGACATACGTATGATTTACACGACATTGATAGATGATGGATTTTTCAAATTGTAGGTTTGCAAGTACCAAACGATTCAGCGATTACCTTCATAGAATGCTCACTGCTGCCCATGGGAATCTGTAACTAACTCTATAAAAAACAAGAGAAAAGAGTGAAGCTACTGCCTTAGTCTCAACCGGCAACCATTCCTTTCTTCACCGGTAACCACACCTTTCTACCGAAACGCAAGTAAGCTTCCCGCTACAAAGGAGTGTGGCGGTTGTATCTCATCGGTATAGGTTCTACCGCCTTGCCACAACTTGCAACTATTAAATTCTTATATATTTAGGCTATTAATTATAATTCATGCGTTGACATAAACAATAAAAACGGAGGCGAAGGCTGCAGAAGCCAAGCGGCGTAAATATTTTCCACTTAGCAGTGATTTCGTGTTTATTCCGCTTGGCTTTGAAACTTTCGGTCAATATGGTTCGAGTGTTTTAAAAAAACTTTGAAACTTTCGGTCAATATGGTTCGAGTGTTTTAAAAAAACTAGTTCCACGTTGGATCGACAATGCGGGTATTAAGAAAGTTGGTTTATATCTCGCGCATATAACTGCGATCGCTATTCATTGAGCGAATGTGGCCAACGTTCTTGACTCAGACTCTGTAAATTGTTTAGGTTATTTATTTATTATAATTACTTTAGATGTATTTATTACATTTCGGTTAAATATTATGTATATAAAAACACAAGATTTTAAATTTTAAGTACATGTTTTGAGTTAATTTTGTGAATAGCTGAACTGATTTAGATCAGTTATACAATCAAATGCAATAGTTACAATGAGTTACATAAAATATGTACTCTGAAAATATTTATATTGGAAAAACGCTGCACATGGGCATACGTGAGTATAATCGCGGTAAAAAGCTTGTCGTCAACAATTTAATTTAGTTTTTGTCTCCTAATATGTATCGACAATATCAATTAATTATCCCATTTATAATGCAAGTGTCTACTTTAACGCTAGTGTTATCATTAAAAGAATGTTTATACCTTAATGTACTGAATAATTACCGGCTCACCTGCACTCTAGTGCTGTTTAAATTCTTTACCTCCGTTGAAATAATTAAGACGTATTTTTTGTTCTACAGATACTTATTTATGTTTCCAATCAATTATATTATTTTAAAGAAATTTATGTCTCAGTATTTTTATTTCTCGTCCAAGTTTTTTAGTCGTATTTAAAGTCATTCTAAACTTTGCCGCACAGGCCACTAGAGTAGTTTTAGAATAGTTTTGATGTCGTGAGTTCAGAAAAACATAACGGGTTTAGTACTAACAAAACATAAGTTTCATTAATACAATTTTATACACAATTTATTAATACGTAAATCGGCATGTTCGAAAAAGTTTAATTTTCTCTACATATTCCACGGAAGTAACTAAGTCATTAAATTGCTTTCGTAAAATTATATATGGGGTTGAAACTAATCGTTGCCAGGGAAAAAGATGGGCTGTTTTAAGTGTAATTCGAAATTTATGATTTATGCTTATTTTTTTAGTAACACAATGCACTATGTCTAACCTATTTATGATTTTGATGTCTGTTTGTAAAACGTTATAATTTCAAATGAATTATGGAACAATCTCCATAAAAATACCACTAAATTATATTTCATAATCGCTTCAAATGAAAATGTCGGCGCATGTCGTGACGTAGCGTCCGCGCTCGATAGCACTTGTTGCCATGGCTGCGGTGAGGCGCAGGCACGCACCGCGCCACCTCGACCGACACGCAAGCGATCTTGAATACCAGGCGTCTATGAACGCGCGGAGCTAATTCCACGTGCCTCGGCGTGCCACGCGTGCTCTACGATCGAATAACTCCCCCTTTGCGTCTATCCCTTTCTTTCTAAGCGTTATTCACCTCCGTCCTTTTCTGGTTACAAACAAGACACCCACAGTCTCGCAGAAGGCTGGGCTTGTTAGTCACTTCTCTTTCTTCTAACATACTAAGGACAGCCCAGTCAAGTCGATGATGCTATGACGTTCACACTTGTGGAAAATTGTATTCGACGGAATGAGTCAGTAGATCATCTGGTAGCGCTCTACAAATAAAACCACAACCGTAGTGTATCGAGATAGAGTCGTTTTTACTGAGGAATTTATATTTAATGATTCTCGGCACGTCATCAAAAACTCCGCACTACGCTACTAAATTGGTAGAGTTTTCTGAAGCGTCCGAAGAATTTCTGATATGCTTTACAGATTCATGTTGTCCCAATAGAGTCGATGCTTAAGGATCATTTTGGCGTGGTTGACATTCCTTTTTTGTAGGATAAAATGTGCCTCGGGAACCAGCCGGGCCGCATTAGTTAGTTTAGCTTGATAAAAAGCAAAGTGGAGGAAATTATATAGTGGAATGTTTGGTTAGCGGCATTGTGACAGTTTTTATCGTCGTGTGTCGCCTGTCTCTACCGTTGTTGTTACATCGTCGGGTGATATGGAGTTTGTTTATTCTTTTTGTGCTGTTTGTTGTGTAATGTTGTTAACTATTTGGCTATAATTTAGACAAATATTTTCTCCTCAATTAACGAAGATTCCTTCCAAAATTCTTAATCTAGATTAGTTTATATCTTACTTGATTTACCTTAACGATAGATATTTACCTAATTAGTCATTACAATAACAGATAAAGGAAAAAAATACGTGTTACATAGAAATTTTAACCTTTTAACTTAATACTGGCTATTCACAAAATTTAAATCAAAGACTGTATGTAGCTAACATGTTAAATTAATCATAAAATATTCATAACGCACAAAAGGCACGCGTCACTCACTAGTAGAGTCGATAAAATATTTCATCTCTATGGCCCGGCCGGTCGACCGGTCGCGTCTACGGTTGCGCGGTGTACGGGAAATGATGGCGCGTGCCGCGACATAGCGGGCATTTGTACCAGAGTCGCATGAACACGAGGAGCAAGTTTTGTCGGACTCGGCCTCGGTACGGCTGAAATGCATTGCGTGGACTGATTAAATCTATACGATATCAAAATAGCACAAGTAGCGTATAAAACATTGAGTAGGACCCTTTCACATTACAATAAAGTTCTTTTTTCTTGAGTGGACTTTTATCGCTTCTATTTTATTCCGCCGCGCCAACAGGGCGTAAACGCCTTATTTTGTTCAAGTACACTGTAAAATGTAGATAATAGGGTTTATTTCAGATTGTTATGAGATCTGTTTTGACACATAAGGGGAACGTGTTTGCAGCTCTAGCAGAATATGATCGCCTGGTAGTCAGCGCGCACTGCGCAACTCCCCAGACACACGTCACACACGCTTCACACAAGGCAATCGGGTCGAGCGAGCGGCGTGATGCAAACTGGGACCGGCTCGCCATGAGTGCCCAAAGTTGTACTACGCGGAACTCATACGAAAATAACGCGGAACGTGATCACTTTATGCTACTAGAATCGAGGTATAAACTTTTTAATGCAACGTTTTTTTACATAGCGAAACATGGCGTATGTTCATGCAGTTCGTTACACAGTCGTTTTATACTTATCGTATGTAAAACGTACACAACAAAACGTCTATTAGCGCGCCTTGGGAGTAAAATCGTCTCGTATGCCACGATGATTACTGACATAACGCGACATAATGTGTGTGTTCCTTCATGTGAATACAATTATAGATAAATATTAAGGCATTAAAATCATAGACAACAAACTATATATGATATATTATAAATAAGAAATGTAAACTAAATAAACATATAAAAAATAGGCATAAAAAAGCAGTACGTAATACTGAAAAATAAATAAAAATATTAGATGCAAATGTAATGTTCCACTTGGCCAGTACCTAAGTGTTTTTCCGCTTGGCTTCCTTTGGTCTATGAAGTCCGAGACTCCGTGTTTACGAACTTTATTTTAGGTTAGGCTTTTATTGTAATTAGTTTTAAGATATGCCATGTTATGTTTAGATTAAAGCACAATAAAAATAAATGTGTACATGATAATACTAATTAAGGAAAAATATCAATCAGACTTGGGTATTAAACTCGGTTTTACTTAGGTGCGACTACTAAAAAAACTATCTTAACATATGGTATATAAGAACTAAATGTATACTTTCCTCTAATATACATATGTATACATACATATATGCATGTAGTTTAAATTAATGATCATTGCAAAAATGTAAGCGAACTAAGATAGAGTCGACATCAGTTAATACTAAGTTCCGTCCATTGATCTGAATTCGAATTTCTGTCGGATCATAACAATTAACATTAAAGTGGACGTATCATAATAAGCAAAAAGAAATACGTATCGTCACGGGAATGACAATAGTACTAAAAGGCCATTTTGACCAAATGAGCCAAATATCTTCTAAATTACAAGGATTATGAAGAAAATTTCGTTATGACTTGTATATAGATAATAATCTCGCGTTATTAGTAATACATGGAGACACTGATACCTGTACTGTATTTTTATTAGTAAATTTGAAGAAGGTGGTATTTCAAAGGTGGTAGAACCGTTAGAGCTCGCCCGGGGCGGCACCACCGCCACCCTCATAAACCGCTGAAAAGCAACATGTTCTTCATGTATTGTGTATCGGTTGGGGAGGTGTGGTTGCCGGACACACATTATTGGAGGCGGCCAGCTTAGTCCTCAAGAGTAGGAACGCTTCCGCGTTCATCCTTAAATAGAACCTCTGTTCTATTTGAGATTGGACGTGGTTGTCCATGGGTTGCAGTGACCAATTAACATCAGGTCTGCATGCCCGTTTCTTACTCTTTCATAATAAAAAAAGGTTAGGTTTTTCTTCGATGGAATGGCTCGCTGGAAGTCGCTCTCCTGTAAAATGGTATTTTTCCATTTTAGTCTCACTGACTTTCCAGTAACGAACCAGTAACGGGAAGTACCACTGTCGCCCTCATGATCCGCCGTAAAGCTTTACTTGTGCTTCAGTTGAAGAGATGCGATTGCGGCTACGTTTGAAGCGAGACGACCATCTTAATCCTCAGGAGTAGCAACGTATCTATGTTCGAGCTCAGATGGGATTTCGGTTGTATCTGTGGTTCTCTATAGGCTGCGACTACTCAATATCACGTGGTTTGCATACTCCTTAGATACTCTTCTCACATAAGAAAACGATGTATTATTGTGTTTGCATAAGAGTAACCTAGTCCTCAGAAGTAGTAACGCGCCCCTTTTAAATTTTAGGTCGGACTCTAGTTGTCATACACGTTGCAGTTTTTTAATAATTAGTTGGTTCGAAACGCGCCCATTGCTCGCGAATTCAGCGAGCTTTTCAATTTTATTACAAAATATTATTAAAAAAATAATCATATCTGGCACAGAGAAATGCGATCGCTGGGAATGCGGCTAGCATTCTTGGTACCTTGCCGCATGGGCACGGACTGCTTTAGATTGTTTAGGTTAGGCTTTTATTATAATTAGTTTTAAGACTTTCATTATTGTAACTGAAATGTAAATAATGATGTACTATAGTAGCGTAGTTAATATAAAAACAAAAATATATACCAGTAGTCCTCGTACTTACAGCATGTTAGGTTCTCGAAATACGCAACGTAAATCGAAACGACGTATGTCGAGATATATTTTTCTACCTCTATATCAATTCTATCAATTCTACTCGCGACAAGTGAATTCTCGTATGCCGGAAATCGAAACAATTATGTTTGAGGAATAGTGTCAAAATAATGTTCGACGTAACTTGAAACGATGTAAATCGAAACGACATAAGTCGGGAACTGTCTGTATTTCAAAGTGTTTACAGATTTTTTTTGAGTTCTAAGTAACCGACGAACTTGTATAGTGTATCGCCATGGAGGAGAGGCGGCAAAACAAACTCCAATTCACGTTTATTCTATAAACATTTAATATTTAAATAATAATTGAAATTAATGGAACGAATGAAGCTGAAGCTATATCCGACTATGAGATTATGTCATTTAAGTAATCATAAAAAAATAGGATAAATATATATTTTTTAAATTTAATTTTAAATATTTTTTATAGACTTTATTTGTATGGAATCAACTTTTTATATTAGGCATACAATGCTACAGAGAGGGTTAGTCTTCTTACAGGAGTAGAAAAAGGATCTGGATTTTAGCTACAGGAGTATCCATCTGGAAATATTGGTACAATGTCAGATAACCAGATTTTATATGTCACCTGTTTTATATATTACCTGTTTGAGTCTGGGATTAACTAACATCATCGATGTCTTTGCGGTAAAGTCGTGGACACCTTTGGACATCATGGCCTTTTCTGTTGACGCAATACCTCTTGGCTTTTGTCACCGTTTAAGTGCTAGATCAAAATCAAAATCATTTATTTCAGGTAATATAAACAAACATACAAAAAGGTATAATTGAGTACAGAGGCCCATAGTATAAATACCTTACATACATACTTAATATACTTATAACGACGTCAGGTGCAGGTCACCTGACTCCCGGAGGTCGTCGCCGTCCACAGAATTTACGGAACACGACTCCTTTTGGCCACAGGTTCTCCTTCAGGATCGTCGATAGATTTTCCGTTGGACGCGCACGACGAAAAAGTTGAAATTACAACAAGCGGCTCGACGGTATAACATTAATTCCCTGAAGGGCGATCGGGATGTTCATGTGAAAGGCTAATTGTGTTGATATGCTGGATCCCTGTTACCTTTAGGCTTTGTCTATTGGTGCGGGAGCTGTAGTAGCTGTCTTTAAGAGCAACAAACGTCGTAAATATGTTGATTTGTATAATAACTACATATTTACGGCGTTTGGTGTAGAAACTTTAGGGACATTGGATTAAAAGTACAGGAAATTTTTCAAAAAATATATACTGTCTCGTCGACGTCTCCGGTGATGCAAGAGCTGGCATGTATTTCGCTTAGCGATTTGGCATAGCCATGCAAAGAGAATGCTGACAGTATCTCGCATACTCTGCCCAAAGTCAGCGATGCTAATTTGAAAAGTGTTTTTGATGTAATTTTATAGTGAATTCTACATATGTTTTTGAAGTGAACAGTTTTATGTATAGTTTTGAAGTTAATATTTACATATAGTTAGTATATGTGTAAGCAATGAACATTTTGAAATTCTTATATTAGCCTCTCGGTACGCGGTATAAGATTTTTCTTAACAGTAATCGATTTTAAAATACTCTTTTTACACAACGTTTAATGACCAATTTAAACTTGTATACTCAGAAAGTTGTGATTCAATCTAGTACTTTATTTTAGTAGTAAATAAAAGGAATACTAACTGTGATGTACAGCTTTCCTCGCGTTTGAAAACTGTCTTGTTATCCGCTCGGAGCCACTTTTTCGTTTGATACTTGCCTTTTTTAACTTCCAGGATTATTGCTCCTTGCTTTAACATCGTAGAGTGCTGATACAAAGCATAAAACCTTCCTAAATAAATGTCCCACTAAATTTAAAGATTTGTTCAAAACTGAACAGCGGTTTCAAAGATATATACGAATTGATAAAGGTTAGATTGTGAACCACACGCTATGTCTTGACTGAGTATATTTTCAAAATAAGAAGAATTCGTTCTTACTTTACCATTATAGTTCAGTACAGGTGAAGGAACCATAATGGTGGGACAACCGGGAAGGGTCCAACGGTGCCTCCATAATCCGTCGTGAAGCAATTCTTGTATTATCAGTCCCCAGCAGTACAAGCGTATGATAGCGTATCTTATTTTGAGGAAACGCTTTACGTAACTGCTTTACGGTGGATTGTGACGGCGGCAATGGTATCTATCGGTAGAAATTAACAACATTCCCACCTATCAAGATGTAAACGTGATGCTACTTCTGAGGACCATGATAGTCGTCTTACTTGTAAATGTAGCCGACAATCACAAAATATAATAGTAACTCTACATAAAATATTATTCTACTACTCTACACAAACGTTTGGTTATATTCTTTAAATTACATTCATGCTTACCATTTGTATTCAAAATACCTATTTATTTTTATTATAAAGCATTTATTTATTAATCCGGTTTTATACTATAAATCCTAAAATATCTTATTACCTTTCAAATTGAATATGTCATGATTTTCACATTAAATTTGTCCTTACGTTATAGTGGATAACATTAATTTTAATCTTGACTTATCTCGAAAATTTATCCAACTATGGTTTATCGCCATAGTTTGAAAACGATTTTGTATAGTCATTGTACGGTTTATGACTGGGACAAGGACATATATAGGTAAAAGTGTTTATTATAAACTAGGTGACACTTTTATAAAGTAGCAACCCGGCCCAGCTTCGCTCGGGTAATAGAGTTTACATTTACTTATATATTTTTTTCATACATGCATCCAGTCATTACCTAGTTGCAAAAACTATCTATTTAGAACGACAGCTGAATAACTATATTAAATTTAACTATTTAGTTTCTCGCCCAATTTACAGAAAAACTTAATTTATTATGCACCAACACCTTCCTCAGGAATCACTCTACTTATTGCTGAAAACTGAGAAATTCTGTCCAGTAATTTTTGAGTTTATCATAAAGAGACAGACAGACAGACGCGACTGGGGACTTTGTTTTATAATATTTAAAGATGAGATAACAATAAGCAAGTCACGGAAGTAATCTTAATGCTACTAATAAAATTATTTAACTTAATATAACTTAATATAACATTTGGAATTATCATAATAATTAATAAATGTAACGAGTAGGTATGTATTCAACAAATTTAAATATTCCGTTAGCGTTTTTACAGCTTAATACGCATACTACTTACGTATAACATCCATTTAATCCTATTATAATTAATTATACTTGGAAAAGATAAAAGATATATGTGATTGTTATGTAAATCGTTTGATTTAATAGTTTTTTATCAAGTGTATTTTATGATACATCACATTAAAACGCTCATAATTTTTATGATAGAAATTTTAATTTATTTATCAGTTACATCACACCAAAAGATAAAAACAAAAGATACCGTTGCTATGTACACAACTGACTATGTATTACTCTAGCTCAGTTTTTATAAAACGGTTATATTCCGTCCAATATACATAGACCCTTGACGTGTTGACTATCTGGGAAACATTGCAATGATTTCTAACAGTGCCAGCGGGGCGCGGAAGCTCATTCTAATCGGTTATGCACGAGACGAACTCGAGTAATATTGTCCATTTTAGGTGAAGACCTAACGTGCAGAACAAAGACGTTTCCTCGCGTGTATTTATAATACAGAAAAAAGGGCGAGGAAGTTCATCGCAATTGGTTATTCACAAACGGAGTTATGTTACCCAATATACGTAGAGCTCTGGCATTTGAAACGGCGGCGTTTGATAGCGTTAATTTGTTATAGAAATAGGGGGGACGGAGTGGGTCTTGGTGATCGGTTGTCAATCTTTATCTCTTCGTGCGTTCTGTGTTCTTGGTATGTTGCGTACAAAGTGGCAGGTTGCGACCGCATCGCGGGCCGCGGCGGCGCCGCCGGCGGCCTCTTGGCGCGGAGGTCACGTGGAACGCCCTGGGAGGGACCTAGCCAACGGCCCCCCGACCTCGATCCAATTAATCTTGGCAACGAGCGCTCACGAACAGACTCCTTCATAACGAGTACAATACACACTTTTGATCGATTCATGCGTGCTCTTTAAGCCAGTTTGATTATTGTGTAGGTTTAGAAGCAGAATTTTGTTAATACCTACTTATTGTTTTGTTTTTTTAACTTACGAATAGATTTATGAAGGTGATAATTTAAATCACAGATGTATCGAATAATCCATATTTAAAAGAATAATACCATAAACAAGCTTATCCAATTACTTGGAATTAGTTAATTGAACATTCATTATCATTTATTTAATTATACATAATTGTTTTTAAAGTATGCCAAAAGAATTTAGTTTTAACTGAACTTCTTTGGGTTTCAACAGAATACTCTAAACGAATATATTAAAAATACTTTAGGTATTGAATATAACGCCTTACTACTTATACTATACTATATTACAGTTATGTCTCCACAATTAACTTTATTTTTCGAAAATAAAATAAGGAATACTTTTCAATTTGAAGTTTAAGAATAAACTGATTTTCATGGCAGCTAAGTTACCAATATCGTACGGTTTGCTTCAAACCATTTAGGCCTAAACGATACCGCGGCGTGCGCGTGATTAACGCCGATAAAATTATCTACTTCTCGTTTGATTTTACACATTTACTTATTACAATCCAAGTTTATTTTGATTATATCTTTACATATAACTAATTTAAATTCATATTAAGTTTTACGAAATTACATTCATTAAAATAAACATCGTTCTATTGAAGTTATAAAAGTTATTAAATTGTTTTTTTTCTGTTGGATCTATTAGATCTTGGATTATATGGAAATAACCTAAATATATACATATTTCAACAGTGCAACCGTTATATTTTATTCTTATTACAACTAAAAAAGTTTTTGAAATGATAAGATAGATATTATAATGGGTGGAAGAAATAAAACGACATCTTTTACTGTATTTATTTGCATATTAGTAAGGACGCAAGCTAATTCATATTACCTTAAGTGGATAATGTATTTTGTTTTTTATTAGTATTACTTTGACGTCTATATCAAACATAAACATAGTATAAAACAGTCGCTTGCCGTCGTCTGTACGTTTATATCTTTCAAACTACGCAATGGATTTTAATGCGGTTTTCATCAATAGATAGAGTGATTCTAGAGGAAGTTTCATATGGGCACCACAGGCCTGTTATGCTGAAATTTTTATAGATTTATATGATGTTATAAATGAGCCGCCGGTTGTGGACGGCTCATTTGATTCGCTAATTTAATATACTTACTTAAAAAAATATTTCATAGATTCAACTAATCCTTAACACATATTTATTTATTTAATTAAACTTCTATAGTTTTTTTTTAAGAATTTTACATAGTGAAGACAATTTTTAATTTCAAAATAATTAAATTTTCACTATTTTATATAAGTTACCAACGCCCGTAACTAATCAAAAGTTACCAACGCCCGCCTGCGGCTCTTCTCAGTTGGAATTAGAATTAGGAATTGCTTCAATTTTATCATTGTGTTGATTATTTTATAATTCAGGAAAATTTTGGAAAATCCTTAAATTAGATTGTGATTCTAATTATCTAATTACAAGGTCAATTTGAAAATTTGCAATACTTATTCATGGAAATAATGTGACTATGAAAATAAAAAGTGAGCCTTTCTAATTTCTATTATAAAGGAAATTTTGAAAATGAATACATTATACATTGTCTAAAATATTAAAAGAAAATAGAACAACATCGGTGCAAGTTTTCCAGATCCATTAAAGAGTGACTCAGGACTTTTCCTTTTTAGATAATATACAATAAAAAAATCAAGTAATCGCATTTTAGAAATATATTCCTTGTATTGATTATTTTAGTTATTTATTTTATAGTCGCTGGATCTACGAGTTATTACGCGTCTTGTAAAATAAAATTAGTGTTAGGTAATTACTCCTTATAACAGCTACTTAATAACTTATAGCTTACTAACTTACTTAATAACTTTATAACTTATAACTTACTAAATTACTTAATAAATTAATAACTTATAACTCCTTATATAGCTATTTGCAAATGAAAGCCAAGGTAATCTCGATCCGGTAAAATTGTATTTTATGGGTTTTAATTTTATTCTACATAATCCTACACCCTTTTTTGAAACAAATATAGCCTAAGCTACATCAGCTATACAGCAATAATTGAAAGGTGGTAGAGC